>JAINUT010000336.1:0-193723 GCA_020205555.1 Panax stipuleanatus
CAAAGAAAGAGGTGATTATGAGTCCTATTACTTCGTTCTAGTTGAAATTAGCATCAAATGGAGCAATCACATCACTTTCGCGTCCAAAACGATGCGTAGATCTCACACAAGTCTTTATTTTGGGAGATCTTCTATTTGTTTCATTGGGTCTCAAAAATGGTCAAAGAAAGAGGTGATTAGGAGTCTTATTACTTCATTCTAATTTGATTAGTATCCAAACGACCAAATCAATGATTATCGCGTTCAAAACGATACGTACATCTCACACAAGTCTTGATTTAGGGATACCTTCTTATTGTTTCATTGGTTCTCTCAAATTGTCAAAGAAAGAGGTGATTATAAGTCCTATGACTTCGTTCTAGTTTAATTAGCATCAAAAGGAGCAATCCAATCACTAGTGCATTCAAAACGATCCGTACATCTCACACAAGTCTTCATTTAGGGAGACCTTCTTATTGTTTGATTAGTTCTCTCAAATTGTCAAAATATAGGTGATTATGAGTCCTATTACTTCATTCTAGTTGAAATTAGCATCAAAATGAGCAATCTCATCACTATCGCGTCCAAAACGATGCGTAGATCTCACATAAGTCTTCATGTAGAGAGACCTTCATATTGTTTCATTGGTTGTTTTGAATTTACAAAGAAAGAGGTGATTAAGAGTTGTATTTGGTTCTAGTTTGATTAGCATCAAAAGGAGAAACCCATGACTATCGCGTCCAAAACCATGCGTACATCTCACACAAGTCTTCATTTAGGGAGACCTTCTTATTGTTTCATTGGTTCTCTAAAATTGTCAAAGAAAGAGGTGATTAGGAGTCCTATTAATTCATTCTAATTTGATTAGCATCAAAATGACCAAATCAATGACTATCGCGTTAAACACGATGCGTACATCTCTCACAAGTCTTGATTTAGGGAGACCTTCTTATTCTTTCATTGGTTCTCTCAAATTATCAAAGAAAGAGGTGATTATGAGTCCTATAACTTCGTTCTAGTTTGATTAGCATCAAAAGGAGCAATCATATCACTAGTGCATTCAAAACGATCCGTACATCTCACACAAGTCTTCATTTAGGGAGAACTTCTTATTGTTTGATTAGTTTTTTCAAATTGGTAAAATATAGGTGATTATGAGTTTTATTACTTCATTCTAGTTGAAATTAGCATCAAAAAGAGCAATACCATCACTATCGCGTCCAAAACGATGCGTAGATCTCACACAAGTCTTCATTTAGGGAGACCTTCATATTGTTTCATTGGTTGTTTCGAATTTACAAAGAAAGAGGTGATTAAGAGACTATGTTACTTCGTTCTAGTTTGATTAGCGTTAAAACAGAGAAACCCGTGACTATCGTGTCCAAAACCATGCGTATATCTCACACAAGTCTTCATTTAGGGAGACCATCTTATTGTTTCATTAGTCTCTCAAATTGTCAAAATATAGGTAATTATGAGTCCTATTACTTCATTCTAGTTGAAATTAGCATCAAAAGTAGCAATCACATCACTATCGCGTCCAAAACGATGCGTAGATCTCACAAAAGTCTTCATTTAGGGAGATCTTCTATTTGTTTCATTGGTTCTCTAAAATTGTCAAAGAAAGAGGTGATTAGGAGTCCTATTAATTCGTTCTAATTTGATTAGTATCAAAACGACCAAATCAATGATTATCGCGTTCAAAACGATATGTACATCTCACACAAGTCTTGATTTAGGGAGACCTTATTATTTCATTGGTTCTCTCAAATTGTCAAAGAAAGAGGTGATTATTAGTCCTACGACTTCGTTCTAGTTTAATTAGCATCAAAAGGAGCAATCCAATCACTAGTGCATTCAAAACGATCCGTACATCTCACACAAGTCTTCATTTAGGGAGACCTTCTTATTGTTTGATTAGTTCTCTCAAATTGTCAAAATATAGGTGAATATGAGTCCTATTACTTCATTCTAGTTGAAATTAGCATCAAAAGGAGCAATCCCAATACTATCGCGTCCAAAACGATGCGTAGATCTCACATAAGTCTTCATTTAGTGAGACCTTCATATTGTTTCATTGCTTGTTTTGAATTTACAAAGAAAGAGGTGATTAAGAGTTGTATTTGGTTCTAATTTGATTAGCTTCAAAAGGAGAAACCCATGACTATCGCGTCCAAAACCATGCGTACATCTCACACAAGTCTTCATTTAGGGAGACCTTCTTATTGTTTCATTGGTTCTCTAAAATTGTCAAAGAAAGTGGTGATTAGGAGTCCTGTGACGCCCCCAAATTCTAAGACCGCCACTTGGTCTCTCGAATTCGGTTCATCACGTGCTCATGGTAATACATCACAATAATAATAACTAAATATTGCACAATCACAGCGGAAATTCTATTCTAGAATAATTTACAATGATTTATTATAATTATTCCCCCAAGTCTCGCAACCTACAGTACTTAATAGATAACATAATAATATCAATAAATGACTTATTACATAATCTAACTTAAGCTTAAACATAATCAAATCCAGTCTTACTACATTATCTTAATACAACATTAAAATATTAAAACATAAAAGAGACAAGCTAGTTGGTAGCCTTGTCCTTGCCCTTATCAATGCCCGAAGGTTTGCCATGCTCTGCCTTAACTGAAATGTTTTAGGAAAAAAGCAAGAATGAGCACAAATTGCTTAGCAAGTAATATACAACAAGGGTAAATGATATAATTCTCAATTCTCGAAAGGGTATAGGAAAGTTTGATAGTTCAAGGATAGCAAGAATATCAACAGTTCTCAATAACAGCCACTAAGGACAGAATAATATCAATATGATTCAATAATAAATCAATTCAAGATTTCAAGATAACTGAATACTGAGCAGTCACTAAGGACTATGAACTTCCATAGGATTTGACAGTAATAAACTGAAAATCCAACAAAAACAGATACAACAGGTGATCAGCCTAAAGTACCCTCGTTATGCATAACAATCAATCATACTCAAGTGCGCGCGTCGGTTCTCCGACAGTTATAGTTTGTTCTTCTCAGTCATATATAAGATCCCGCACCAATCAATTGGTTTTGGGTCGCTTTTCAATAATGTAAGTCTAGCCGAATCAAATGGCATAGACACTTTCACAATATTCAAGAACAACACTAAGTTCAACATGAATAATAGCTTTAATGAAATAAGAGTTCAAGTATGCTAATTCAATTCAAACGATTAAGTAGGAACTAGTTCGCAATATACAAAGATAGAATACTCGTATCCAAAGAGATAAGGTTTAGATACTCGCTTACGATATCCGTTAAATAAAGTAGTGCAAGGGTTTAGGATACTTGCCTTATGCGTAGTTTATTCACGTAAAGCTAGCCAACACTTTCGAATCCTATATATAATGTATTACATGCATAAGATTTTCATTAGTTAACACATCCGTTACACAACTTATTACTCAATATACATATATGTTACTATCTTAGTCACATGTCATACTTATACTCATATGGTATAAAATCAGATCACGAATCAAGTACATAGTTATAATATAAATGATATTATACCAACTCATCATGTTCAAGTAGCTATGATTCTTTGACCCATGGGCTTCCATTATATAAGTTAAACATTATCTTGTTACTTAATCATCACCTATGCACATATATCAGTAGGGTGTAAACCATTTCTAGCAATGTAGGCGTCATATAAGCTATCTGTCCAAAATCAGATTGTCAAACTGCATGGCTTTCAATTCCAGGCCGGCGCAGCTGCGCCATGACTAAGCCTAGGGACAGCGCAGCTGCGCAGCCCTCTGGCCAAGCCAAGGCTGAGCTGTGCCTTATGGTTTCTGTCCGGTCATGCAAGCCAACAACACCACATAGCATATAAACATATTAAAAGATACTTTTATGTTTGTACAACCTTTCCTCGTTTCAATTATATGTGATATAGATTCTAAGTCAATACTTTCAATGACTAAAAGTCATCCAAGGACACGAACTCATAAGGTCTATCATGCTCGCTTTTTAAACACTTAAAATGTTCACATAACTTGTAGTAAACATGTTCATGAGTTTTCATATCACATATATGCAACTATCATTATCATTAGTTTGAAAGCATACTTTATTTACGCAAATTTGGTTTCATTACAAGTAACATAGTAGGCAAACATGAATGATACCTTAGCAAGTCTACAAGTTCTATCAAACATGTTCATAAGTATCGAAGTTCAAATCTCAATGTAACATGCCGACGTTCACGTTCAACACTTATACTTTAATTAATAAAGTTTGCTAATACGTTCTAACACGTTCATGCTACATTATGAAATTTATATACGTAAGTTAATGTGTCCGACATGTATGTAAAGGCCATAGAAACATACCCGAAAATCAGAATATATATATGATCTTTATATGTCAAGGTTTGCCTTTAAAACTTATATTTTCGTTAGAAATGAGCACTAGTTAGGTTCACATGTCCATATTATATCATGGAACCAACATAGATAAGCTAACATGCACTTCATGTATTTCTATGTCATACTATTATGTCTCAAAAGTCAGAATGTATTTATGGTCTATATATGTTAAAGTTTGTTTAGGAAACTTGAGATTTATTTCAACGCTATTAGACATTCCATTAATCTTGTATGACATTATACCAACACACGTGCACTTCATGTTAATATACTCGTGTATAGGTAATACTCATGCTAACATGTTCATTTAAATCAATGCACAAAACTATCACGTTGCAGAAAGCAAGCAGAAAGCAGGGAACTGCTGCAGACTGCTGGCGCAGCTGCGCAGCTTCCCAGTGTAAAACTGGCGCAGCTGCGCCGGCTCCCAGCCAGCGGCAGACAGTTCCAGAACACGGCAGTTTAAAAACCCAAACACAAAAATTCCCAACGAATTCCATTTCTAATTAACCACATTGCTTCCTTATCACATTATAAGGCTATATAACAACTCACTAACATTATTAAACCACCAATTTTGTAAATTCTAACTCAACTCAAGAATTGAACATTTTTACAGAAAAATGAAAACGGAGTTCTTGACAGAAAAATGAGAATTGAAACCAACTACATTCCAATCTTAACATGTATACAAGTCCATACTACACTACACAGGCTTTCTATAATCCATTTATACTTTAATTCCTCATGATCAAGAATTTCAAGAAAAACTCAGAGAACTACAATGGAGTTTTTCTTTGACAGAAAATGAAAATGAAGACAGGGAATGGAATTATACCTTCGAAGCACGAATTAAACTTGCTAATGCTGCTATAGGATTCTCTACTAACACTGATATATAAGGCTCTCACTCAACACTCTAGCAATTTTCAGCAATTGATATGTGAAGAAGAAGAGTTCCTATTTGTAGAGAAATCCTTACACAGGCAATGAGATTATACCACAAATCAAACCAACGTAAATTTGAATTGTATAGAGGTTAATGGAGAGTTGGTGATTAGTTGGTGAAACTCATTATCAATACCACTCCCTTGTTCATTATGATAGCTAGAATGTGCTGAGTTTGAGGATATAGGAGTAGGATAGCTTCATGTGTATTCACGTGAAGAGCAAATGGGACACTTAAAATGAGACAATCGATTTAACTTCTCAGCATTTGCAAATACTACACTTGTATACACACACCATATACTTATGTTATATATTATATGTACTCTTAGGTTATAATTTAAATCACAATGTACTTCACATAATGTAATAAGTGTAATTTACACACATATAATCCATGTACGTTTATCTTACTGATATAATACAATCGGATACTACCACATTACATTATATCATATATTATTAAATTGTATTAATCAACAATTATTTATAATATATCCATGATACATTATTTTACTGTATACACACTCACCTTGTCACATAGGCATTATCATGTATTCCTAACATATAGTTTTAATATAACATAATCACTTATGCTTCATGTAATATATGGTTTCTATGTGTAATATATTCGCATTGCATTATATAACATAGTTTATGTATATACATGCATGGTCACACTTAAGTGTCTCTCTACACTATATAATATAGTTGTATTCCATATACTTTATATATTCAAGTATTGCACATTTGTACATATCAATTAATATAATCTTATTATATTAATCACTCACTTATTTGTTTTATTATTCATAATGTCACATAAATAGACTATTTATCTCGTTGATTAATTAACAATAATATTAATTAATTTATTCCTCATTGATTATTAATTACACCAAATTAATAATCATAGGATTAATTATCACATTAACAAATATAAATCTCAGCACAATTATAAACAAGTGGTTTATTATTATTATATTTCTTGCAATAATAATAATCACATATTATTAATCAACCACAGTTAATATCTCACAACAATCAATTAATATCCTCTAATAACAATTAACAATTAATATAGATTAATTGTTCACTTAAAAATTATTCGTCAATTAATATAATTATTAATATTTCCCATCACTGTGCCACACTAGGCTCTCAACGAGTTTATCACAAACTCTACATTTTTCTCAATTGTCATAAATATTCAATTTAATATAATTGAATTTATCATTCTCATAATAAAAAAAAAATTCAAATAAATTCTCATTTCCATTAATATATTTATTTAATAATATATGGAAATTCTCGGGTATTACAAGTCCTATTAATTCATTCTAATTTGATTAGCATCAAAAGGACCAAATCAATGACTATCGCGTTAAAAACGATACGTACATCTCTCACAAGTCTTGATTTAGGGAGAACTTCTTATTCTTTCATTAATTCTCTCAAATTGTCAATGAAAGAGGTGATTATGAGTCCTATGACTTCGTTCTAGTTTCATTAGCATCAAAAGGAGCAATCCTATCACTAGTGCATTCAAAACGATCCGTACATCTCACACAAGTCTTCATTTAGAGAGACCTTCTTATTGTTTGATTAGTTTTCTCAAATTGTTAAAATATAGGTGATTAGGAGTCCTATTACTTCATTTTAGTTGAAATTAGCATCAAAAAGAGAAATCCCATCACTATCGCGTCCAAAACGTTGCGCAGATATCACACTAGTCTTAATTTAGGGAGACCTTCATATTGTTTCATTGGTTGTTTGGAATTTAAAAAGAAAGAGGTGATTAAGAGACTGTGTTACTTCGTTCTAGTTTGATTAGCCTTAAAACGGAGAAACCCATGACTATCGTGTCCAAAACCATGCGTATATCTCACACAAGTCTTCATTTAGGGAGACAATTTTATTGTTTCATTAGTCTCTCATATTGTCAAAATATAGGTGATTATGAGTCCTATTACTTCGTTCTAGTTGAAATTAGCATCAAATGGAGCAATCACATCACTATCGCGTGCAAAACGATGCGTAGATCTCACACAAGTCTTCATTTAGGGAGACCTTCATATTGTTTCATTGGTTGTTTCGAATTTACAAAGAAAGAGGTGATTAAGAGTTGTATTACTTCGTTTTAGTTTGATTAGCGTTAAAAATAGAAACCCATGACTATCGCGTTCAAAATCATGCGTACATCTCATACAAGTCTTCATTTAGGGAGACCTTCTTATTATTTTTCATTGGTTTCCTAAAATTGTCAAAGAAAGAGGTGATTAGGAGTCCAATTAATTCGTTCTAATTTGATTAGCATCAAAAGGACCAAATCAATGAGTACCGCATTAAAAACGATGCGTACATCTCACACAAGTCTTGATTTAGGGAGACCTTCTTATTGTTTCATTGGTTCCCTCAAATTGTCAAAGAAAGAGGTGATTATGAGTCCTATGACTTCCTTCTAGTTTGATTAGCATCAAAAGTAGCAATCCAATCACTAGTGCATTCAAAACGATCCGTACATCTCAGACAAGTCTTCATTTTGGGAAACCTTCTTATTGTTTGATTAGTTCTCTCAAATTGTTAAAATATAGGTGATTATGAGTCCTATTACTTCATTCTAGTTGAAATTAGCATCAAAAGGAGCAATCCCATCACTATCGCGTCCAAAACGATGCGTAGATCTCACACAAGTCTTCATTTAGGTAGACCTTCATATTGTTTCATTGGTTGTTTTGAATTTACAAAGAAATAGGTGATTAAGAGACTGTGTTACTTTGTTCTAGTTTGATTAACGTCAAAAAAGAGAAACCCATGACAATCTCGTCCAAAACCATGCGTACATCTCACACAAGTCTTAATTTAGGGAGACCTTCATATTGTTTCATTGGTTGTTTTGAATTTACAAAGAAAAAAGAGGTGATTAAGAGTTGTATTACTTCGTTCTAGTTTGATTAGCGTTAAAAGTAGAAACCCTTGACTATCGCATTCAAAATCATTCGTATATCTCACACAAGTCTTCATTTAGGGAGACCTTCTTATTATTTCATTGGTTCTCTAAAATTGTCAAAGAAAGAGGTGATTATGAGTCTTATGACTTCCTTCTAGTTTGATTAGCATCAAAAGGAGCAATCCTATCACTAGTGCATTCAAAACGATCCGTACATCTCACACAAGTCTTCATTTAGGGAAACGTTCTTATTGTTTGATTAGTTCTCTCAAATTGTTAAAATATAGGTGATTATGAGTCTTATTACTTCATTCTAGTTGAAATTAGCATCAAAAGGAGCAATCCCATCCCTATCGCGTCCAAAACGATGCGTAGATCTCACAAAAGTCTTCATTTGGGGAGACCATCATATTGTTTCATTGGTTGTTTCGAATTTACAAAGAAAGAGGTGATTAAGAGTTGTAGTACTTCGTTCTAGTTTGATTAGCGTCAAAAGGAGAAACCCATTACTATCGCGTCCAAAACAATGCGTACATCTCACACAAGTCTTCATTTGCTGAGACCTTCTTATTGTTTTATTGGTTCTCTAAAATTGTCAAAGAAAGAGGTGATTAGCAGTTCTATTAATTCGTTCTAATTTGATTAGCATCAAAAGGACCAAATCAATGACTATCGCGTTAAAAACGATGCGTACATCTCACACAAGTCTTGATTTATGGAGACCTTCTTATTGTATAATTGGTTCTCTCAAATTGTAAAAGAAAGAGGTGATTATGAGTCCTATGATTTCGTTCTAGTTTGATTAGCTTCAAAAGGAGCAATCCAATCACTAGTGCATTCAAAACGATCCGTACATCTCACACAAGTCTTCATTTAGAGAGACTTTCTTATTGTTTAATTAGTTCTCTCAAATTGTTAATATATAGGTGATTTTGAGTCCTATTACTTCATTCTAGTTGAAATTAGCATCAAAAGGAGCAATCCCATCACTATCGCATCCAAAACGATGCGTAGATCTCACACAAGTCTTCATTTAGGGAGACCTTCATATTGTTTCATTGGTTGTTTCGAATTTACAAAGAAAGAGATGATTAAGAGTTGTATTACTTCGTTCTAGTTTGATTAGCGTCAAAAGTAGAAACCCATGACTATCGCGTTCAAAATCATACGTACATCTCACACATGTCTTCATTTAGGGAGATCTTCTATTTGTTTTATTGGTTCTCAAAAATTGTCAAAGAAACAGGTGATTAGGAGTCATATTAATTCGTTCTAATTTGATTAGTATCAAAACGACCAAATCAATGATAATCGCGTTAAAAACGATACGTACATCTCACACAAGTCTTGATTTAGGGAGACCTTCTTATTGTTTCATTGGTTCTCTCAAATTGTCAAAGAAATAGGTGATTATGAGTCCTATGACTTTGTTCTAGTTTGATTAGCATCAAAAGTAGCAATCCTATCACTAGTGCATTCAAAACGATCCGTACATCTCACACAAGTCTTCATTTTGGGAGACCTTCTTATTGTTTGATTAGTTCTCTCAAATTGTCAAAATATAGGTGAATATGAGTCCTATTATTTCATTCTAGTTGAAATTAGCATCAAAAGGAGCAATCCCATCACTATCGCGTCCAGAACGATGCGTAGATCTCACATAAGTCTTCATTTAGTGAGACCTTCATGTTGTTTCATTGCTTGTTTTGAATTTGCAAAGAAAGAGGTGATTAAGAGTTGTATTACTTCGTTCTAGTTTGATTAGCGTTAAAAGTAGAAACCCATGACTATCGCATTCAAAATCATTCGTATATCTCACACAAGTCTTCATTTAGGGAGTCCTTCTTTTTATTTCATTGGTTCTCCAAAATTTTCAAAGAGAGAGGTGATTAGGAGTCCTATTAATTCGTTCTAATTTGATTAGCATCAAAAGGATCAAATCAATGACTACCGCGTTAAAAACGATGCGTACATCTCACACAAGTCTTGATTTAGGGAGACCTTCTTATTGTTTCATTGGTTCTCTCAAATTGTCAAAGAAAGAGGTGATTATGAGTCCTATGTCTTCCTTCTAGTTTGATTAGCATCATCACAAGGAGCAATCATATCACTAGTGCATTCAAAACGATCCGTACATCTCAAACAAGTCTTCATTTAGGGAAACCTTCTTATTGTTTGATTAGTTCTCTCAAATTGTTAAAATATAGGTGATTATGAGTCCTATTACTTCATTCTAGTTGAAATTAGCATCAAAAGGAGCAATCACATCACTATCGCGTCCAAAACGATGTGTAGATCTCACAAAAGTCTTCATTTGGGGAGACCTTCATATTGTTTCATTGGTTGTTTCGAATTTACAAAGAAAGAGGTGATTAAGAGTTGTATTACATCGTTCTAGTTTGATTAGCGTCAAAAGGAGAAACCCATTACTATCGCGTCCAAAACCATGCTTACATCTCACACAAGTCTTCATTTAGGGAGACCTTCTTATTGTTTCATTGGTTCTCTAAAATTGTCAAAGAAAGAGGTGATTAGCAGTCCTATTAATTCGTTCTAATTTGATTAGCATCAAAAGGACCAAATCAATGACTACCGCGTTAAAAACGATGCGTACATCTCACACAAGTCTTGATTTATGGAGACCTTCTTATTGTTTAATTGGTTCTCTCAAATTGTAAAAGAAAGAGGTGATTATGAGTCCTATGATTTCGTTCTAGTTTGATTAGCTTCAAAAGGAGCAATCCAATCACTAGTGCATTCAAAACGATCCGTACATCTCACACAAGTCTTCATTTAGAGAGACTTTCTTATTGTTTAATTAGTTCTCTCAAATTGTTAATATATAGGTGATTTTGAGTCCTATTACTTCATTCTAGTTGAAATTAGCATCAAAAGGAGCAATCCCATCACTATCGCATCCAAAACGATGCGTAGATCTCACACAAGTCTTCATTTAGGGAGACCTTCATATTGTTTCATTGGTTGTTTCGAATTTACAAAGAAAGAGATGATTAAGAGTTGTATTACTTCGTTATAGTTTGATTAGCGTCAAAAGTAGAAACCCATGACTATCGCGTTCAAAATCATACGTACATCTCACACATGTCTTCATTTAGGGAGATCTTCTATTTGTTTTATTGGTTCTCAAAAATTGTCAAAGAAACAGGTGATTAGGAGTCATATTAATTCGTTCTAATTTGATTAGTATCAAAACGACCAAATCAATGATAATCGCGTTAAAAACGATACGTACATCTCACACAAGTCTTGATTTAGGGAGACCTTCTTATTGTTTCATTGGTTCTCTCAAATTGTCAAAGAAAGAGGTGATTATGAGTCCTATGACTTTGTTCTAGTTTGATTAGCATCAAAAGTAGCAATCCTATCACTAGTGCATTCAAAACGATCCGTACATCTCACACAAGTCTTCATTTTGGGAGACCTTCTTATTGTTTGATTAGTTCTCTCAAATTGTCAAAATATAGGTGAATATGAGTCCTATTATTTCATTCTAGTTGAAATTAGCATCAAAAGGAGCAATCCCATCACTATCGCGTCCAGAACGATGCGTAGATCTCACATAAGTCTTCATTTAGTGAGACCTTCATATTGTTTCATTGCTTGTTTTGAATTTGCAAAGAAAGAGGTGATTAAGAGTTGTATTTGGTTCTAGTTTGATTAGCTTCAAAAGGAGAAACCCCTGACTATCGCGTCCAAAACCATGCGTACATCTCACACAAGTCTTCATTTAGGGAGACCTTCTTATTGTTTCATTGGTTCTCTAAAATTGTCAAAGAAAGAGGTGATTAGGAGTCCTATTAATTCATTCTAAGTTGATTAGCATCAAAAGGACCAAATCAATGACTATCACGTTAAAAACGATGCGTACATCTCTCACAAGTCTTGATTTAGGGAGACCTTCTTATTCTTTCATTGGTTCTCTCAAATTATCAAAGAAATAGGTGATTATGAGTCCTATGTCTTCCTTCTAGTTTGATTAGCATCATCACAAGGAGCAATCATATCACTAGTGCATTCAAAACGATCCGTACATCTCAAACAAGTCTTCATTTAGGGAAACCTTCTTATTGTTTGATTAGTTCTCTCAAATTGTTAAAATATAAGTGATTATGAGTCCTATTACTTCATTCTAGTTGAAATTAGCATCAAAAGGAGCAATCACATCACTATCGCGTCCAAAACGATGTGTAGATCTCACAAAAGTCTTCATTTGGGGAGACCTTCATATTGTTTCATTGGTTGTTTCGAATTTACAAAGAAAGAGGTGATTAAGAGTTGTATTACATCGTTCTAGTTTGATTAGCGTCAAAAGGAGAAACCCATTACTATCGCGTCCAAAACCATGCTTACATCTCACACAAGTCTTCATTTAGGGAGACCTTCTTATTGTTTCATTGGTTCTCTAAAATTGTCAAAGAAAGAGGTGATTAGCAGTCCTATTAATTCGTTCTAATTTGATTAGCATCAAAAGGACCAAATCAATGACTACCGCGTTAAAAACGATGCGTACATCTCACACAAGTCTTGATTTATGGAGACCTTCTTATTGTTTAATTGGTTCTCTCAAATTGTAAAAGAAAGAGGTGATTATGAGTCCTATGATTTCGTTCTAGTTTGATTAGCTTCAAAAGGAGCAATCCAATCACTAGTGCATTCAAAACGATCCGTACATCTCACACAAGTCTTCATTTAGAGAGACTTTCTTATTGTTTAATTAGTTCTCTCAAATTGTTAAAATATAGGTGATTAGCATCAACAGGACCAAATCAATGACTACCGCGTTAAAAACGATGCGTACATCTCTCACAAGTTTTGATTTAGGGAGACCTTCTTATTGTTTCATTGGTTCTCTCAAATTATCAAAGAAAGAGGTGATTATGAGTCCTTTGACTTCGTTCTAGTTTGATTAGCATCAAAAGGAGCAATCCTATCACTAGTGCATTCAAAACGATCCGTACATCTCACACAAGTCTTCATTTAGGGAGAACTTCTTATTGTTTGATTAGTATTTTCAAATTGTTAAAATATAGGTGATTATGAGTTTTATTACTTTATTCTAGTTGAAATTAGCATCAAAAAGAGCAATACCATCACTATCGCATCCCTAACGATGCGTAGATCTCACGCAAGTCTTCATTTAGGGAAACCTTCATATTGTTTCATTGGTTATTTCGAATTTACAAAGAAAGAGGTGATTAAGAGACTGTGTTACTTCGTTCTAGTTTGATTAGCGTTAAAACGGAGAAACCCATAACTATCGTGTCCAAAACCATGCGTATATCTCACACAAGTCTTCTTTTAGGGAGACCATCTTATTGTTTCATTAGTCTCTCAAATTGTCAAAATATAGGTGATTATGAGTTGTATTACTTCGATCTAGTTGAAATTAGCATCAAAAGGAGCAATCACATCACTATCGTGTCCAAAACCATGCGTACATCTCACACAAGTCTTCATTTAGGAAGACCATCTTATTGTTTCATTAGTCTCTCAAATTGTTAAAATATAGGTGATTATGAGTCCTATTACTTCATTCTAGGTGAAATTAGCATCAAAAGGAGCAATCCCATCACTATCGCATCCAAAACGATGCGTAGATCTCACACAAGTCTTCATTTAGGGAGACATTCATATTGTTTCATTGGTTGTTTCGAATTTACAAAGAAAGAGGTGATTATGAGTCCTATTACTTCGTTCTAGTTGAAATTAGCATCAAATGGAGCAATCACATCACTTTCGCGTCCAAAGCGATGCGTAGATCTCACACAAGTCTTTATTTAGGGAGATCTTCTATTTGTTTCATTGGGTCTCAAAAATGGTCAAAGAAAGAGGTGATTAGGAGTCTTATTACTTCATTCTAATTTGATTAGTATCCAAACGACCAAATCAATGATTATCGCGTTCAAAACGATACGTACATCTCACACAAGTCTTGATTTAGGGATACCTTCTTATTGTTTCATTGGTTCTCTCAAATTGTCAAAGAAAGAGGTGATTATAAGTCCTATGACTTCGTTCTAGTTTAATTAGCATCAAAAGGAGCAATCCAATCACTAGTGCATTCAAAACGATCCGTACATCTCACACAAGTCTTCATTTAGGGAGACCTTCTTATTGTTTGATTAGTTCTCTCAAATTGTCAAAATATAGGTGATTATGAGTCCTATTACTTCATTCTAGTTGAAATTAGCATCAAAATGAGCAATCTCATCACTATCGCGTCCAAAACGATGCGTAGATCTCACATAAGTCTTCATGTAGAGAGACCTTCATATTGTTTCATTGGTTGTTTTGAATTTACAAAGAAAGAGGTGATTAAGAGTTGTATTTGGTTCTAGTTTGATTAGCATCAAAAGGAGAAACCCATGACTATCGCGTCCAAAACCATGCGTACATCTCACACAAGTCTTCATTTAGGGAGACCTTCTTATTGTTTCATTGGTTCTCTAAAATTGTCAAAGAAAGAGGTGATTAGGAGTCCTATTAATTCATTCTAATTTGATTAGCATCAAAATGACCAAATCAATGACTATCGCGTTAAAAACGATGCGTACATCTCTCACAAGTCTTGATTTAGGGAGACCTTCTTATTCTTTCATTGGTTCTCTCAAATTATCAAAGAAAGAGGTGATTATGAGTCCTATAACTTCGTTCTAGTTTGATTAGCATCAAAAGGAGCAATCATATCACTAGTGCATTCAAAACGATCCGTACATCTCACACAAGTCTTCATTTAGGGAGAACTTCTTATTGTTTGATTAGTTTTTTCAAATTGGTAAAATATAGGTGATTATGAGTTTTATTACTTCATTCTAGTTGAAATTAGCATCAAAAAGAGCAATACCATCACTATCGCGTCCAAAACGATGCGTAGATCTCACACAAGTCTTCATTTAGGGAGACCTTCATATTGTTTCATTGGTTGTTTCGAATTTACAAAGAAAGAGGTGATTAAGAGACTATGTTACTTCGTTCTAGTTTGATTAGCGTTAAAACAGAGAAACCCGTGACTATCGTGTCCAAAACCATGCGTATATCTCACACAAGTCTTCATTTAGGGAGACCATCTTATTGTTTCATTAGTCTCTCAAATTGTCAAAATATAGGTAATTATGAGTCCTATTACTTCATTCTAGTTGAAATTAGCATCAAAAGTAGCAATCACATCACTATCGCGTCCAAAACGATGCGTAGATCTCACAAAAGTCTTCATTTAGGGAGATCTTCTATTTGTTTCATTGGTTCTCTAAAATTGTCAAAGAAAGAGGTGATTAGGAGTCCTATTAATTCGTTCTAATTTGATTAGTATCAAAACGACCAAATCAATGATTATCGCGTTCAAAACGATATGTACATCTCACACAAGTCTTGATTTAGGGAGACCTTATTATTTCATTGGTTCTCTCAAATTGTCAAAGAAAGAGGTGATTATTAGTCCTACGACTTCGTTCTAGTTTAATTAGCATCAAAAGGAGCAATCCAATCACTAGTGCATTCAAAACGATCCGTACATCTCACACAAGTCTTCATTTAGGGAGACCTTCTTATTGTTTGATTAGTTCTCTCAAATTGTCAAAATATAGGTGAATATGAGTCCTATTACTTCATTCTAGTTGAAATTAGCATCAAAAGGAGCAATCCCAATACTATCGCGTCCAAAACGATGCGGAGATCTCACATAAGTCTTCATTTAGTGAGACCTTCATATTGTTTCATTGCTTGTTTTGAATTTACAAAGAAAGAGGTGATTAAGAGTTGTATTTGGTTCTAATTTGATTAGCTTCAAAAGGAGAAACCCATGACTATCGCGTCCAAAACCATGCGTACATCTCACACAAGTCTTCATTTAGGGAGACCTTCTTATTGTTTCATTGGTTCTCTAAAATTGTCAAAGAAAGTGGTGATTAGGAGTCCTATTAATTCATTCTAATTTGATTAGCATCAAAAGGACCAAATCAATGACTATCGCGTTAAAAACGATACGTACATCTCTCACAAGTCTTGATTTAGGGAGAACTTCTTATTCTTTCATTAATTCTCTCAAATTGTCAATGAAAGAGGTGATTATGAGTCCTATGACTTCGTTCTAGTTTCATTAGCATCAAAAGGAGCAATCCTATCACTAGTGCATTCAAAACGATCCGTACATCTCACACAAGTCTTCATTTAGAGAGACCTTCTTATTGTTTGATTAGTTTTCTCAAATTGTTAAAATATAGGTGATTAGGAGTCCTATTACTTCATTTTAGTTGAAATTAGCATCAAAAAGAGAAATCCCATCACTATCGCGTCCAAAACGTTGCGCAGATATCACACTAGTCTTAATTTAGGGAGACCTTCATATTGTTTCATTGGTTGTTTGGAATTTAAAAAGAAAGAGGTGATTAAGAGACTGTGTTACTTCGTTCTAGTTTGATTAGCCTTAAAACGGAGAAACCCATGACTATCGTGTCCAAAACCATGCGTATATCTCACACAAGTCTTCATTTAGGGAGACAATTTTATTGTTTCATTAGTCTCTCATATTGTCAAAATATAGGTGATTATGAGTCCTATTACTTCGTTCTAGTTGAAATTAGCATCAAATGGAGCAATCACATCACTATCGCGTGCAAAACGATGCGTAGATCTCACACAAGTCTTCATTTAGGGAGACCTTCATATTGTTTCATTGGTTGTTTCGAATTTACAAAGAAAGAGGTGATTAAGAGTTGTATTACTTCGTTTTAGTTTGATTAGCGTTAAAAATAGAAACCCATGACTATCGCGTTCAAAATCATGCGTACATCTCATACAAGTCTTCATTTAGGGAGACCTTCTTATTATTTTTCATTGGTTTCCTAAAATTGTCAAAGAAAGAGGTGATTAGGAGTCCAATTAATTCGTTCTAATTTGATTAGCATCAAAAGGACCAAATCAATGAGTACCGCATTAAAAACGATGCGTACATCTCACACAAGTCTTGATTTAGGGAGACCTTCTTATTGTTTCATTGGTTCCCTCAAATTGTCAAAGAAAGAGGTGATTATGAGTCCTATGACTTCCTTCTAGTTTGATTAGCATCAAAAGTAGCAATCCAATCACTAGTGCATTCAAAACGATCCGTACATCTCAGACAAGTCTTCATTTTGGGAAACCTTCTTATTGTTTGATTAGTTCTCTCAAATTGTTAAAATATAGGTGATTATGAGTCCTATTACTTCATTCTAGTTGAAATTAGCATCAAAAGGAGCAATCCCATCACTATCGCGTCCAAAACGATGCGTAGATCTCACACAAGTCTTCATTTAGGTAGACCTTCATATTGTTTCATTGGTTGTTTTGAATTTACAAAGAAATAGGTGATTAAGAGACTGTGTTACTTTGTTCTAGTTTGATTAACGTCAAAAAAGAGAAACCCATGACAATCTCGTCCAAAACCATGCGTACATCTCACACAAGTCTTAATTTAGGGAGACCTTCATATTGTTTCATTGGTTGTTTTGAATTTACAAAGAAAAAAGAGGTGATTAAGAGTTGTATTACTTCGTTCTAGTTTGATTAGCGTTAAAAGTAGAAACCCTTGACTATCGCATTCAAAATCATTCGTATATCTCACACAAGTCTTCATTTAGGGAGACCTTCTTATTATTTCATTGGTTCTCTAAAATTGTCAAAGAGAGAGGTGATTAGGAGTCCTATTAATTCGTTCTAATTTGATTAGCATCAACAGGACCAAATCAATGACTACCGCGTTAAAAACGATGAGTACATCTCACACAAGTCTTGATTTAGGGAGACCTTCTTATTGTTTCATTGGTTCTCTAAAATTGTCAAAGAAAGAGGTGATTATGAGTCTTATGACTTCCTTCTAGTTTGATTAGCATCAAAAGGAGCAATCCTATCACTAGTGCATTCAAAACGATCCGTACATCTCACACAAGTCTTCATTTAGGGAAACGTTCTTATTGTTTGATTAGTTCTCTCAAATTGTTAAAATATAGGTGATTATGAGTCTTATTACTTCATTCTAGTTGAAATTAGCATCAAAAGGAGCAATCACATCCCTATCGCGTCCAAAACGATGCGTAGATCTCACAAAAGTCTTCATTTGGGGAGACCATCATATTGTTTCATTGGTTGTTTCGAATTTACAAAGAAAGAGGTGATTAAGAGTTGTAGTACTTCGTTCTAGTTTGATTAGCGTCAAAAGGAGAAACCCATTACTATCGCGTCCAAAACAATGCGTACATCTCACACAAGTCTTCATTTGCTGAGACCTTCTTATTGTTTTATTGGTTCTCTAAAATTGTCAAAGAAAGAGGTGATTAGCAGTTCTATTAATTCGTTCTAATTTGATTAGCATCAAAAGGACCAAATCAATGACTATCGCGTTAAAAACGATGCGTACATCTCACACAAGTCTTGATTTATGGAGACCTTCTTATTGTATAATTGGTTCTCTCAAATTATAAAAGAAAGAGGTGATTATGAGTCCTATGATTTCGTTCTAGTTTGATTAGCTTCAAAAGGAGCAATCCAATCACTAGTGCATTCAAAACGATCCGTACATCTCACACAAGTCTTCATTTAGAGAGACTTTCTTATTGTTTAATTAGTTCTCTCAAATTGTTAATATATAGGTGATTTTGAGTCCTATTACTTCATTCTAGTTGAAATTAGCATCAAAAGGAGCAATCCCATCACTATCGCATCCAAAACGATGCGTAGATCTCACACAAGTCTTCATTTAGGGAGACCTTCATATTGTTTCATTGGTTGTTTCGAATTTACAAAGAAAGAGATGATTAAGAGTTGTATTACTTCGTTCTAGTTTGATTAGCGTCAAAAGTAGAAACCCATGACTATCGCGTTCAAAATCATACGTACATCTCACACATGTCTTCATTTAGGGAGATCTTCTATTTGTTTTATTGGTTCTCAAAAATTGTCAAAGAAACAGGTGATTAGGAGTCATATTAATTCGTTCTAATTTGATTAGTATCAAAACGACCAAATCAATGATAATCGCGTTAAAAACGATACGTACATCTCACACAAGTCTTGATTTAGGGAGACCTTCTTATTGTTTCATTGGTTCTCTCAAATTGTCAAAGAAAGAGGTGATTATGAGTCCTATGACTTTGTTCTAGTTTGATTAGCATCAAAAGTAGCAATCCTATCACTAGTGCATTCAAAACGATCCGTACATCTCACACAAGTCTTCATTTTGGGAGACCTTCTTATTGTTTGATTAGTTCTCTCAAATTGTCAAAATATAGGTGAATATGAGTCCTATTATTTCATTCTAGTTGAAATTAGCATCAAAAGGAGCAATCCCATCACTATCGCGTCCAGAACGATGCGTAGATCTCACATAAGTCTTCATTTAGTGAGACCTTCATATTGTTTCATTGCTTGTTTTGAATTTGCAAAGAAAGAGGTGATTAAGAGTTGTATTTGGTTCTAGTTTGATTAGCTTCAAAAGGAGAAACCCCTGACTATCGCGTCCAAAACCATGCGTACATCTCACACAAGTCTTCATTTAGGGAGACCTTCTTATTGTTTCATTGGTTCTCTAAAATTGTCAAAGAAAGAGGTGATTAGGAGTCCTATTAATTCATTCTAATTTGATTAGCATCAAAAGGACCAAATCAATGACTATCACGTTAAAAACGATGCGTACATCTCTCACAAGTCTTGATTTAGGGAGACCTTCTTATTCTTTCATTGGTTCTCTCAAATTATCAAAGAAAGAGGTGATTATGAGTCCTATAACTTCGTTCTAGTTTGATTAGCATCAAAAGGAGCAATCATATCACTAGTGCATTCAAAACGATCCGTACATCTCACACAATTCTTCATTTTGGGAGACCTTCTTATTGTTTGATTAGTTTTTTCAAATTGTTAAAATATAGGTGATTATGAGTTTTATTACTTCATTCTAGTTGAAGTTAGCATCAAAAAGAGCAATACCATCACTATTGCGTCCAAAACGATGCGTAGATCTCACACAAGTCTTCATTTAGGGATACCTTCATATTGTTTAATTGGTTGTTTCGAATTTACTAAGAAAGAGGTGATTAAGAGTTGTATTACTTCGTTCTAGTTTGATTAGCGTCAAAAGGAGAAACCCATTACTATCGCATCCAAAACCATGCGTACATCTCACACAAGTCTTCATTTAGGAAGACCTTATTATTATTACATTGGTTCTCTAAAATTGCCAAACAAAGAGGTGATTAGGAGTCCTATTAATTCATTCTAATTTGATTAGCATCAAAATGACCAAATCAATGACTATCGCGTTAAAAACGATACGTACATCTCTCACAAGTCTTGATTTAGGGAGACCTTTTTATTCTTTCATTGATTCTCTCAAATTATCAAAGAAAGAGGTGATTATGAGTCCTATGACTTCGTCCTAGTTTCATTAGCATCAAAAGGAGCAATCCTATCACTAGTGCATTCAAAACGATCCGTACATCTCACACAAGTCTTCATTTAGGGAGACCTTCTTATTGTTTGATTAGTTTTCTCAAATTGTTAAAATATAGGTGATTATGAGTCCTATTACTTCATTCTACTTGAAATTAGCATCAAAAAGAGAAATCCCATCACTATCGCGTCCAAAACGATGCGCAGATCTCACACAAGTCTTAATTTAGGGAGACCTTCATATTGTTTCATTGGTTGTTTCGAATTAACGAAGAAAGAGGTGATTAAGAGACTGTGTTACTTAGTTCTACTGTGATTAGCCTTAAAACGGAGAAACCCATGACTATCGTGTCCAAAACTATGCGTATATCTCACACAAGTCTTCATTTAGGGAGACCATCTTATTGTTTCGTTAGAGTCCTATTACTTCGTTCTAGTTTGATTAGCATCAAAAGGAGCAATCCTATCACTAGTGCATTCAAAACGATCCGTACATCTCACACAAGTCTTCATTTAGGGAGACCTTCTTATTGTTTGATTAGTTTTCTCAAATTATTAAAATATAGGTGATTATGAGTCCTATTACTTCATTCTAGTTGAAATTAGCATCAAAAAGAGCAATCCCATCACTATCGCGTCCAGAACGATGCATAGATATCACACAAATCATCATTTAGGGATGTAATACCCGAGAATTTCCATATATTATTAAATAAATATATTAATGGAAATGAGAATTTATTTGGATTTTTTTTTTATTATGAGAATGATAAATTCAATTATATTAAATTGAATATTTATGACAATTGAGAAAAATGTAGAGTTTGTGATAAACTCGTTGAGAGCCTAGTGTGGCACAGTGATGGGAAATATTAATAATTATATTAATTGACGAATAATTTTTAAGTGAACAATTAATCTATATTAATTGTTAATTGTTATTAGAGGATATTAATTGATTGTTGTGAGATATTAACTGTGGTTGATTAATAATATGTGATTATTATTATTGCAAGAAATATAATAATAATAAACCACTTGTTTATAATTGTGCTAAGATTTATATTTGTTAATGTGATAATTAATCCTATGATTATTAATTTGGTGTAATTAATAATCAATGAGGAATAAATTAATTAATATTATTGTTAATTAATCAACGAGATAAATAGTCTATTTATGTGACATTATGAATAATAAAACAAATAAGTGAGTGATTAATATAATAAGATTATATTAATTGATATGTACAAATGTGCAATACTTGAATATATAAAGTATATGGAATACAACTATATTATATAGTGTAGAGAGACACTTAAGTGTGACCATGCATGTATATACATAAACTATGTTATATAATGCAATGCGAATATATTACACATAGAAACCATATATTACATGAAGCATAAGTGATTATGTTATATTAAAACTATATGTTAGGAATACATGATAATGCCTATGTGACAAGGTGAGTGTGTATACAGTAAAATAATGTATCATGGATATATTATAAATAATTGTTGATTAATACAATTTAATAATATATGATATAATGTAATGTGGTAGTATCCGATTGTATTATATCAGTAAGATAAACGTACATGGATTATATGTGTGTAAATTACACTTATTACATTATGTGAAGTACATTGTGATTTAAATTATAACCTAAGAGTACATATAATATATAACATAAGTATATGGTGTGTGTATACAAGTGTAGTATTTGCAAATGCTGAGAAGTTAAATCAATTGTCTCATTTTAAGTGTCCCATTTGCTCTTCACGTGAATACACATAAAGCTATCCTACTCCTATATCCTCAAACTCAGCACATTCTAGCTATCATAATGAACAAGGGAGTGGTATTGATAATGAGTTTCACCAACTAATCACCAACTCTCCATTAACCTCTATACAATTCAAATTTACGTTGGTTTGATTTGTGGTATAATCTCATTGCCTGTGTAAGGATTTCTCTACAAATAGGAACTCTTCTTCTTCACATACCAATTGCTGAAAATTGCTAGAGTGTTGAGTGAGAGCCTTATATATCAGTGTTAGTAGAGAATCCTATAGCAGCATTAGCAAGTTTAATTCGTGCTTCGAAGGTATAATTCCATTCCCTGTCTTCATTTTCATTTTCTGTCAAAGAAAAACTCCATTGTAGTTCTCTGAGTTTTTCTTGAAATTCTTGATCATGAGGAATTAAAGTATAAATGGATTATAGAAAGCCTGTGTAGTGTAGTATGGACTTGTATACATGTTAAGATTGGAATGTAGTTGGTTTCAATTCTCATTTTTCTGTCAAGAACTCCGTTTTCATTTTTCTGTAAAAATGTTCAATTCTTGAGTTGAGTTAGAATTTACAAAATTGGTGGTTTAATAATGTTAGTGAGTTGTTATATAGCCTTATAATGTGATAAGGAAGCAATGTGGTTAATTAGAAATGGAATTCGTTGGGAATTTTTGTGTTTGGGTTTTTAAACTGCCGTGTTCTGGAACTGTCTGCCGCTGGCTGGGAGCCGGCGCAGCTGCGCCAGTTTTACACTGGGAAGCTGCGCAGCTGCGCCAGCAGTCTGCAGCAGTTCCCTGCTTTCTGCTTGCTTTCTGCAACGTGATAGTTTTGTGCATTGATTTAAATGAACATGTTAGCATGAGTATTACCTATACACGAGTATATTAACATGAAGTGCACGTGTGTTGGTATAATGTCATACAAGATTAATGGAATGTCTAATAGCGTTGAAATAAATCTCAAGTTTCCTAAACAAACTTTAACATATATAGACCATAAATACATTCTGACTTTTGAGACATAATAGTATGACATAGAAATACATGAAGTGCATGTTAGCTTATCTATGTTGGTTCCATGATATAATATGGACATGTGAACCTAACTAGTGCTCATTTCTAACGAAAATATAAGTTTTAAAGGCAAACCTTGACATATAAAGATCATATATATATTCTGATTTTCGGGTATGTTTCTATGGCCTTTACATACATGTCGGACACATTAACTTACGTATATAAATTTCATAATGTAGCATGAACGTGTTAGAACGTATTAGCAAACTTTATTAATTAAAGTATAAGTGTTGAACGTGAACGTCGGCATGTTACATTGAGATTTGAACTTCGATACTTATGAACATGTTTGATAGAACTTGTAGACTTGCTAAGGTATCATTCATGTTTGCCTACTATGTTACTTGTAATGAAACCAAATTTGCGTAAATAAAGTATGCTTTCAAACTAATGATAATGATAGTTGCATATATGTGATATGAAAACTCATGAACATGTTTACTACAAGTTATGTGAACATTTTAAGTGTTTAAAAAGCGAGCATGATAGACCTTATGAGTTCGTGTCCTTGGATGACTTTTAGTCATTGAAAGTATTGACTTAGAATCTATATCACATATAATTGAAACGAGGAAAGGTTGTACAAACATAAAAGTATCTTTTAATATGTTTATATGCTATGTGGTGTTGTTGGCTTGCATGACCGGACAGAAACCATAAGGCACAGCTCAGCCTTGGCTTGGCCAGAGGGCTGCGCAGCTGCGCTGTCCCTAGGCTTAGTCATGGCGCAGCTGCGCCGGCCTGGAATTGAAAGCCATGTAGTTTGACAATCTGATTTTGGACAGATAGCTTATATGACGCCTACATTGCTAGAAATGGTTTACACCCTACTGATATATGTGCATAGGTGATGATTAAGTAACAAGATAATGTTTAACTTATATAATGGAAGCCCATGGGTCAAAGAATCATAGCTACTTGAACATGATGAGTTGGTATAATATCATTTATATTATAACTATGTACTTGATTCGTGATCTGATTTTATACCATATGAGTATAAGTATGACATGTGACTAAGATAGTAACATATATGTATATTGAGTAATAAGTTGTGTAACGGATGTGTTAACTAATGAAAATCTTATGCATGTAATACATTATATATAGGATTCGAAAGTGTTGGCTAGCTTTACGTGAATAAACTACGCATAAGGCAAGTATCCTAAACCCTTGCACTACTTTATTTAACGGATATCGTAAGCGAGTATCTAAACCTTATCTCTTTGGATACGAGTATTCTATCTTTGTATATTGCGAACTAGTTCCTACTTAATCGTTTGAATTGAATTAGCATACTTGAACTCTTATTTCATTAAAGCTATTATTCATGTTGAACTTAGTGTTGTTCTTGAATATTGTGAAAGTGTCTATGCCATTTGATTCGGCTAGACTTACATTATTGAAAAGCGACCCAAAACCAATTGATTGGTGCGGGATCTTATATATGACTGAGAAGAACAAACTATAACTGTCGGAGAACCGACGCGCGCACTTGAGTATGATTGATTGTTATGCATAACGAGGGTACTTTAGGCTGATCACCTGTTGTATCTGTTTTTGTTGGATTTTCAGTTTATTACTGTCAAATCCTATGGAAGTTCATAGTCCTTAGTGACTGCTCAGTATTCAGTTATCTTGAAATCTTGAATTGATTTATTATTGAATCATATTGATATTATTCTGTCCTTAGTGGCTGTTATTGAGAACTGTTGATATTCTTGCTATCCTTGAACTATCAAACTTTCCTATACCCTTTCGAGAATTGAGAATTATATCATTTACCCTTGTTGTATATTACTTGCTGAGCAATTTGTGCTCATTCTTGCTTTTTCCTAAAACATTTCAGTTAAGGCAGAGCATGGCGAACCTTCGGGCATTGATAAGGGCAAGGGCAAGGCTACCAACTAGCTTGTCTCTTTTATGTTTTAATATTTTAATGTTGTATTAAGATAATGTAGTAAGACTGGATTTGATTATGTTTGAGCTTAAGTTAGATTATGTAATAAGTCATTTATTGATATTATTATGTTATCTATTAAGTACTGTAGGTTGCGAGACTTGGGGGAATAATTATAATAAATCATTGTAAATTATTCTAGAATAGAATTTCCGCTGTGATTGTGCAATATTTAGTTATTATTATTGTGATGTATTACCATGAGCACGTGATGAACCGAATTCGACAGACCAAGTGGCGGTCTTAGAATTTGGGGGCGTCACAGGTTGGTATCAAAGCTGTAGTTATAAACCTTAGGAACGAGTGTCCTTGGACTATAGCTTAGGTGAACTTAGAAGTTAGGAAGGAGATAAAACTCATGTAGAGTTTTCCTTGAGAGACTTAGTCTGTTATGAAATGTAACTTCATTCTATACAATGAACTTATGTTTTATTTAACATTCTAATGGAGTTGCTGTTTGTTTGCCTTGTGTTTGTGATTGTAGGATGACAGACACAGGTGTAACTAGTAGAGTAGCAGAGGAGGAGCCCAGAGATATACATGTAGTATACGAGGCACCTCTAGAGGCTGTGCCAGTGCAGGCAGTTGCACCATCCGAGTTTGATGATGAGGATGAGATCGAGATTGAGATAGAGACTGATCCAGAGGAGGAGCCGATGGAGGATGAGCCAGTAGAGGACTCTGATGAGGCTACTATAGAGGAACAGATGTTAGGCGAGTACGAGGAGCGTATTCTAGAGTTAGACTGTAGAGTTCAGGAGCTGGAGGCAGAGGCCCACGAGAGAGAGTCTGAGTTCCAGAAGCTGAGGGACGAGGACCACCAGAGGAAGCTGGCTATGCAAGAGTTAGAGGTGGAGATTGCCTACCGTAGGGAGGCAGGGATCCAAATGGGAACTCTGTTTCATAAGTCAGTGGCTAGGAATGCAGATTTGGCAGAGAAGCTAGAAGAGGTTGAGCAGAGGGAACTGAGTGAGAAGACTGAGAAAGAGGCACTCCGTACTCAGCTAGAGTTGGAAGTGATGGATAGGTTACACTTCGAGGAGAAGTGGGAAGCGTCCAATGAGAGAGCTGACGACCTTGAGGACGAGGTCAGGTGCAAGAAGAGAAAGATGAACAAGATGGGGTATGTGTTCCGTTCAGCTTTTGAGAGGGTGATTGATGGTGTGTACCACTACCCGGCAGAACAGGGACAGACTCTACATACCTTGAGCCGAGAGCTGTTTGCGTATATAGCACAGTTGGAGTACAAGAGCGCAGTGGAGCGCGGGATGATGGGATGAGATTTCCTTAGTCAGTCTAGTGGTGGTACTAGTTGTGTCTTCATGTATTGTATATACTATGTTGTAATCCCGATCTTTTGTGTAAGATGTGGGATGATGATGTAAACCCCGAGTTAGCTTTTTGTTAAGGGGGTAGTATGGTAGTAGGTTGGTATATTCCCCGTCTTTTGTGATATGAGGGGATATAGGTGATAACATTTATAGCAGTATGCTAGGAAAATCATGTAATGAAATGAAATGGCATATGAATATAAATGGAGTTGATTTTAGAAACGTGTTATAAATTTATTCTTTTAGTATTAAAAGAAAAACTTAAGTGATATACTTGAATAATAATAAAGTGAAAAATTGTGATGCAGATAATGCCGCCCAGACGAAGATTGACTGCACCCGAAGAATCCGTTAACAATGAGAGAGAACAAGTAGACCCGATCCAGAAACTGGTAGACTTGTTAGGAGAAGCCTTAAGGGGAAGAAACAATGAACCCGTTCGCCCGAACCCTCAAACTGTGCCAGTAACAACCTTTAAAGACTTTAAGAGTGTAGGACCCCCGGAGTTCGAGGGAACTACCGACCCAATCGTCGCACAAACGTGGATCAAAGAGATCGAAAAAGCTTTCATTATAGCTAGCGTAGGCGAAGATCAGAAGACGGTGTTTGCCACGTACATGATGAGGGGAGAAGCGAACTACTGGTGGGAGGCTAATCAACAAAGAGCTGGAGAAGGGATAATAGCTTGGGATAAGTTTAAGACACTGTTCTTCGAGAATTACTTTTCGAAGAGTATGAAGAATAGGATGGAGGTGAAATTCCTAGAGTTAAAACAAGGTGAGATGACGGTGGCGCAGTACGCGGCTAGGTTTAACGAGCTAGCGCGATTTGCGGAGCACCAAGTTGGTGATGAAGAGAGGAAGGCTAGACGCTTTGAACAAGGGTTGAAGCCATGGCTGTTCAATAAGGTATCAGTTCTTCAAATTGATTCCTTTGCAACATTACTGGAGAAGGCAATCATTGCGGAAGGCGGCAGTGAGGCCTTAAGTCTGTATAACAAAGAAAAGAAAGGAAAGAATACTGGAGGAGAGAATCGTACGGGAGGAAGCGGTAGCGGAGGAAGCAACTTGGGAAAGAGAAAGTGGGAGAACAACAACAACAACAAAAACAACAATAATAATCAATCAGGGAATTTTCGTGGAGGTTTCAAGAAGAGGGCTGAAGGATGCCCGAAGTGTGGGAAGAATCACCAGGGCGAGTGCTGGAAGGGACGTGGCACTTGCTACAACTGCGGACAGGAAGGGCACATCTCGCCCAACTGTTTGAAACCGAAAAAGATACAAGGATGCTTTGCGTGTGGCTCGACGGAGCACCGAATTAAGGACTGCCCAAAGAAGGGAAGTGGGGGGGGTAGTAATCAGCAAGGAGGCAACAAGCTGATGATCGGTGGACCGGCACAATCCAACCGCCCAACCGCCAGAACCTTTAACATGACCGTCCAAGACGCAGTGGCTGCGAAGGACGTGGTGTCAGGTATAATCCCAATCAATGATATAAATGTTTATGTATTATTTGATTCGGGTGCCACCTGTTCTTTTGTATCTGAAGAATTTGCTAGTAGACTTAGTACACCCCGTGAACGATTAGAAAATCCTTTGGTCATAGAAGTTGCTAATAAGGAAGTGATCCCTGTAGAATACGTTTATCGAAATTGTCACGCAAATATTAGTAAACATGAACTGAGCGTAGACTTGATTCCTATTAGATTGGGAGAATTTGATGTGATACTAGGAATGGATTGGTTGTATAACCATGCGGCGATAATTGACTGTCAGAACAAATGTGTGAACCTTCAGACTCCGAGTAAGTCTAAGGTAGTGTTTTATGGTAGCTCATCGCTTAAACAATCGTGTTGCGTTACGATGATGCAGGCCAAGAAATTGTTAAGGAAAGGATGTGTAGGATATTTAGCTTACATCGTTGATACTCGGAAAAAGGGAGTAGAAATTAAGGATATATACGTAGTTAATGAATTTCAAGACGTGTTTCCGGACGATCTGCCTGGTCTTCCGCCAGACAGAGAAATCGAATTCGTAATAGACTTAGCACCGGGAACGGCACCGATTTCAAAAGCTCCATATCGTATGGCACCAGTAGAAATGAAGGAATTGATGATACAATTGCAAGAGTTGTTGGATAAGGGTTACATTCGACCGAGTGTTTCTCCTTGGGGAGCACCAGTGCTATTCGTTAAGAAGAAGGACGGATCGATGAGGCTCTGTATCGATTATCGAGAATTGAATAGAGTAACGATCAAGAACCGATATCCGTTACCGAGGATAGACGACTTGTTTGATCAACTGAAGGGAGCAAAGTGTTTCTCGAAGATCGACCTACGAACAGGATATCATCAACTGAAAGTGAGGGATGAGGACATACCAAAGACTGCGTTTCGAACCCGTTATGGGCACTACGAGTTTTTGGTAATGTCATTCGGATTGACTAATGCTCCGGCAGCATTTATGGACTTGATGAACCGAGTTTTCAAGCCATACTTGGATAAATTTGTAGTGGTTTTTATCGACGACATTTTGATCTACTCAAAGACAGAGGAAGAACACGCCGAACATCTAAAGATTATTTTGGAGGCACTAAGGAAGGAGAAGATGTATGCAAAATTTTCTAAGTGCGAATTTTGGATGGAGAAGGTTCAATTCTTAGGCCACGTGGTGGATAAGAATGGAATCTCTGTAGACCCTGCGAAGGTTGAAGCAGTAAGTAATTGGGAACAACCGAAAACACCGACAGAGGTGAGAAGCTTCTTAGGGTTAGCTGGGTACTATCGGAGATTTATCCAAGATTTTTCTAAGATAGCAACCCCGTTGACCAATTTGACTAGAAAGACGGTGAAATTTGTATGGACCGACAAATGCGAAGAAAGTTTTCAAGAACTGAAAAGGAGATTGAGCGAAGCACCTGTGTTATCATTACCAGATGATGCGGGAAATTTTGTGGTGTATAGTGATGCATCGCACAAGGGACTTGGCTGTGTGCTTATGCAGCACGGCAAGGTCATTGCATATGCATCACGACAATTAAAGGATTACGAAAAACGATACCCTACTCACGACTTAGAGTTAGCGGCAGTAGTTTTTGCGTTAAAGATATGGAGACATTATCTATACGGAGAAAAATGTGAGATATACACGGACCACAAGAGTCTGAAATATATCTTCACACAGAAGGAGTTAAACATGCGGCAGAGAAGGTGGTTAGAATTAATCAAAGACTATGACTGCGATATTCTTTATCACCCGGGAAAGGCAAATGTGGTTGCCGACGCTCTGAGCAGGAAAGGAAGGGAGAAGTTGTTTAATTTGACGACTCAGGAGGAATTGATAAGAGAAATGGAGAAATTGGAGATAGAAGTGAAAGGACCAGAAAAGTCTGGTGAGAAGTTAATTGTAATGGAAGCTTGTCCGACGTTGTTGGATAGAGTAAAGGAAGCTCAAGAAAAGGATGAAGAGTGTGAGAAAATCCGAAAGAGGATCACAGAAAATGAGGAAGAAAAATTTCGAATGGATAAAGACGGTATTTTGAGATTTGAAGGGAGAGTGTGGGTACCAGCGGTAACCGAGTTGAGGGAAGAGATTTTGCTTGAGGCACATAATACGACATATTCCGTTCATCCAGGAGGCACAAAGATGTACCAAGATCTAAGGCAACATTTTTGGTGGCCCAATTTGAAACGGGAAGTCGCGGAGTGCGTCAGTAGATGCTTGACTTGCCAACGCGTTAAAGCAGAGCATCAGCGGCCAAGTGGTTTACTACAACCGTTAGAAATACCAGAATGGAAATGGGAGCATATTACCATGGACTTCGTGGTAGGACTTCCAGTTACACAGAAAGGTTATGATGCTATTTGGGTTATCGTGGATCGACTAACGAAGACCGCACACTTTCTACCAATCAAGATCCGCTACAATTTGAACCAATTAGCAAGCCTATATGTAAAAGAAATTATTTCACGACATGGAGTGCCGGTGTCAATTGTCTCTGATCGAGATCCGCGCTTCACGTCCAATTTTTGGAAGAGCTTGCAAGAAAGAATGGGAACGCAGTTGAGGTTGAGTACAGCTTATCATCCTCAAACAGACGGACAAAGTGAGCGAACAATACAAACGCTGGAGGACATGCTTAGGACTTGCGTGATGGATTTTAAGGGAAATTGGGACGACCACCTACCCTTAGTCGAATTTGCGTATAATAATAGTTACCATGCGAGCATCGGCATGCCACCGTATGAAGCTCTTTACGGGAGAAAATGCAGAACGCCATTATGTTGGGACGAAGTCGGAGAACGACGAATACTCGGACCAGAATTAGTTCAACAAACCGCAGACGTGGTGACAGTGATAAGAGCCAGATTATTAGCAGCTCAAGATCGCCAGAAGAAATACGCAGATTTGCATCGGCAGGACCGAGACTTCAAAGTCGGCAGTTTTGTATTCTTGAAAGTATCTCCATGGAAGGGAAAAATCCGTTTCGGCAAGAAAGGAAAATTGAGTCCAAGATTCATAGGACCGTTCGAGATACTGAAGCGAGTGGGCGAAGTGGCATACAAAATTGCGTTGCCACCCGAACTGGAGCACATCCACAACGTGTTTCACATTTCCGTGTTGCGACCGTACAAGGCTGACTACAAGCACATAATTTCTTACGAGCCCATTCAAGTGGAGAAGAACTTGGCGTATGAAGAAATTCCTGTCCAGATATTAGATAGGAAAGAACAAACTTTGAGAAATAAAGTTATTTCGTCTGTAAAGGTACTTTGGCGTAACCACGATGTCGAGGAGGCAACGTGGGAATTAGAAGGTAGGATAATGAGGGATTATCCCCATTTATTTGTGTAACCTTGTAGCAATTCCGGGACGGAATTTTTATAAGGGGGGGAGGATGTAATACCCGAGAATTTCCATATATTATTAAATAAATATATTAATGGAAATGAGAATTTATTTGGATTTTTTTTTTATTATGAGAATGATAAATTCAATTATATTAAATTGAATATTTATGACAATTGAGAAAAATGTAGAGTTTGTGATAAACTCGTTGAGAGCCTAGTGTGGCACAGTGATGGGAAATATTAATAATTATATTAATTGACGAATAATTTTTAAGTGAACAATTAATCTATATTAATTGTTAATTGTTATTAGAGGATATTAATTGATTGTTGTGAGATATTAACTGTGGTTGATTAATAATATGTGATTATTATTATTGCAAGAAATATAATAATAATAAACCACTTGTTTATAATTGTGCTGAGATTTATATTTGTTAATGTGATAATTAATCCTATGATTATTAATTTGGTGTAATTAATAATCAATGAGGAATAAATTAATTAATATTATTGTTAATTAATCAACGAGATAAATAGTCTATTTATGTGACATTATGAATAATAAAACAAATAAGTGAGTGATTAATATAATAAGATTATATTAATTGATATGTACAAATGTGCAATACTTGAATATATAAAGTATATGGAATACAACTATATTATATAGTGTAGAGAGACACTTAAGTGTGACCATGCATGTATATACATAAACTATGTTATATAATGCAATGCGAATATATTACACATAGAAACCATATATTACATGAAGCATAAGTGATTATGTTATATTAAAACTATATGTTAGGAATACATGATAATGCCTATGTGACAAGGTGAGTGTGTATACAGTAAAATAATGTATCATGGATATATTATAAATAATTGTTGATTAATACAATTTAATAATATATGATATAATGTAATGTGGTAGTATCCGATTGTATTATATCAGTAAGATAAACGTACATGGATTATATGTGTGTAAATTACACTTATTACATTATGTGAAGTACATTGTGATTTAAATTATAACCTAAGAGTACATATAATATATAACATAAGTATATGGTGTGTGTATACAAGTGTAGTATTTGCAAATGCTGAGAAGTTAAATCAATTGTCTCATTTTAAGTGTCCCATTTGCTCTTCACGTGAATACACATGAAGCTATCCTACTCCTATATCCTCAAACTCAGCACATTCTAGCTATCATAATGAACAAGGGAGTGGTATTGATAATGAGTTTCACCAACTAATCACCAACTCTCCATTAACCTCTATACAATTCAAATTTACGTTGGTTTGATTTGTGGTATAATCTCATTGCCTGTGTAAGGATTTCTCTACAAATAGGAACTTTTCTTCTTCACATACCAATTGCTGAAAATTGCTAGAGTGTTGAGTGAGAGCCTTATATATCAGTGTTAGTAGAGAATCCTATAGCAGCATTAGCAAGTTTAATTCGTGCTTCGAAGGTATAATTCCATTCCCTGTCTTCATTTTCATTTTCTGTCAAAGAAAAACTCCATTGTAGTTCTCTGAGTTTTTCTTGAAATTCTTGATCATGAGGAATTAAAGTATAAATGGATTATAGAAAGCCTGTGTAGTGTAGTATGGACTTGTATACATGTTAAGATTGGAATGTAGTTGGTTTCAATTCTCATTTTTCTGTCAAGAACTCCGTTTTCATTTTTCTGTAAAAATGTTCAATTCTTGAGTTGAGTTAGAATTTACAAAATTGGTGGTTTAATAATGTTAGTGAGTTGTTATATAGCCTTATAATGTGATAAGGAAGCAATGTGGTTAATTAGAAATGGAATTCGTTGGGAATTTTTGTGTTTGGGTTTTTAAACTGCCGTGTTCTAGAACTGTCTGCCGCTGGCTGGGAGCCGGCGCAGCTGCGCCAGTTTTACACTGGGAAGCTGCGCAGCTGCGCCAGCAGTCTGCAGCAGTTCCCTGCTTTCTGCTTGCTTTCTGCAACGTGATAGTTTTGTGCATTGATTTAAATGAACATGTTAGCATGAGTATTACCTATACACGAGTATATTAACATGAAGTGCACGTGTGTTGGTATAATGTCATACAAGATTAATGGAATGTCTAATAGCGTTGAAATAAATCTCAAGTTTCCTAAACAAACTTTAACATATATAGACCATAAATACATTCTGACTTTTGAGACATAATAGTATGACATAGAAATACATGAAGTGCATGTTAGCTTATCTATATTGGTTCCATGATATAATATGGACATGTGAACCTAACTAGTGCTCATTTCTAACGAAAATATAAGTTTTAAAGGCAAACCTTGACATATAAAGATCATATATATATTCTGATTTTCGGGTATGTTTCTATGGCCTTTACATACATGTCGGACACATTAACTTACGTATATAAATTTCATAATGTAGCATGAACGTGTTAGAACGTATTAGCAAACTTTATTAATTAAAGTATAAGTGTTGAACGTGAACGTCGGCATGTTACATTGAGATTTGAACTTCGATACTTATGAACATGTTTGATAGAACTTGTAGACTTGCTAAGGTATCATTCATGTTTGCCTACTATGTTACTTGTAATGAAACCAAATTTGCGTAAATAAAGTATGCTTTCAAACTAATGATAATGATAGTTGCATATATGTGATATGAAAACTCATGAACATGTTTACTACAAGTTATGTGAACATTTTAAGTGTTTAAAAAGCGAGCATGATAGACCTTATGAGTTCGTGTCCTTGGATGACTTTTAGTCATTGAAAGTATTGACTTAGAATCTATATCACATATAATTGAAACGAGGAAAGGTTGTACAAACATAAAAGTATCTTTTAATATGTTTATATGCTATGTGGTGTTGTTGGCTTGCATGACCGGACAGAAACCATAAGGCACAGCTCAGCCTTGGCTTGGCCAGAGGGCTGCGCAGCTGCGCTGTCCCTAGGCTTAGTCATGGCGCAGCTGCGCCGGCCTGGAATTGAAAGCCATGCAGTTTGACAATCTGATTTTGGACAGATAGCTTATATGACGCCTACATTGCTAGAAATGGTTTACACCCTACTGATATATGTGCATAGGTGATGATTAAGTAACAAGATAATGTTTAACTTATATAATGGAAGCCCATGGGTCAAAGAATCATAGCTACTTGAACATGATGAGTTGGTATAATATCATTTATATTATAACTATGTACTTGATTCGTGATCTGATTTTATACCATATGAGTATAAGTATGACATGTGACTAAGATAGTAACATATATGTATATTGAGTAATAAGTTGTGTAACGGATGTGTTAACTAATGAAAATCTTATGCATGTAATACATTATATATAGGATTCGAAAGTGTTGGCTAGCTTTACGTGAATAAACTACGCATAAGGCAAGTATCCTAAACCCTTGCACTACTTTATTTAACGGATATCGTAAGCGAGTATCTAAACCTTATCTCTTTGGATACGAGTATTCTATCTTTGTATATTGCGAACTAGTTCCTACTTAATCGTTTGAATTGAATTAGCATACTTGAACTCTTATTTCATTAAAGCTATTATTCATGTTGAACTTAGTGTTGTTCTTGAATATTGTGAAAGTGTCTATGCCATTTGATTCGGCTAGACTTACATTATTGAAAAGCGACCCAAAACCAATTGATTGGTGCGGGATCTTATATATGACTGAGAAGAACAAACTATAACTGTCGGAGAACCGACGCGCGCACTTGAGTATGATTGATTGTTATGCATAACGAGGGTACTTTAGGCTGATCACCTGTTGTATCTGTTTTTGTTGGATTTTCAGTTTATTACTGTCAAATCCTATGGAAGTTCATAGTCCTTAGTGACTGCTCAGTATTCAGTTATCTTGAAATCTTGAATTGATTTATTATTGAATCATATTGATATTATTCTGTCCTTAGTGGCTGTTATTGAGAACTGTTGATATTCTTGCTATCCTTGAACTATCAAACTTTCCTATACCCTTTCGAGAATTGAGAATTATATCATTTACCCTTGTTGTATATTACTTGCTGAGCAATTTGTGCTCATTCTTGCTTTTTCCTAAAACATTTCAGTTAAGGCAGAGCATGGCGAACCTTCGGGCATTGATAAGGGCAAGGGCAAGGCTACCAACTAGCTTGTCTCTTTTATGTTTTAATATTTTAATGTTGTATTAAGATAATGTAGTAAGACTGGATTTGATTATGTTTGAGCTTAAGTTAGATTATGTAATAAGTCATTTATTGATATTATTATGTTATCTATTAAGTACTGTAGGTTGCGAGACTTGGGGGAATAATTATAATAAATCATTGTAAATTATTCTAGAATAGAATTTCCGCTGTGATTGTGCAATATTTAGTTATTATTATTGTGATGTATTACCATGAGCACGTGATGAACCGAATTCGACAGACCAAGTGGCGGTCTTAGAATTTGGGGGCGTCACAAGGGAGACCTTCATATTGTTTCATTGGTTGTTTCGAATTTACAAAGAAAGAGGTGATTAAGAGACTGTGTTACTTCGTTCTAGTTTGATTAACGTCAAAAAAGAGAAACCCATGACAATCTCGTCCAAAACCATGCGTACATCTCACACAAGTCTTTATTTAGGGAGACCTTCTTATTGTTTCATTAGTTATCTCAAATTGTCAAGTTATAGGTGATTATGAGTCCTATTACTTCATTCTAGTTGAAATTAGCATCAAAAGTAGCAATCCCGTCACTATCGCGTCCAAAACGATGCGTAGATCTCACACAGGTCTTCATTTAGGGAGACCTTCATATTGTTTCATTGGTTGTTTTGAATTTACAAAGAAAGTGGTGATTAAGAGACTTTGTTACTTCGTTCTAGTTTGATTAGCGTTAAAACGGTGAAACCCATGACTATCATGTCCAAAACCTTGCGTATATCTCACACAAGTCTTCATTTAGGGAGACGATCTTATTGTTTCATTAGTCTCTCAAATTGTCAAAATATAGGTGATTATGAGTTCTATTACTTCGATCTAGTTGAAATTAGCATCAAAAGAAGCATTCACATCACTATCGCGTCCAAAAAGATGCGTAGATCTCACACAAGTCTTCATTTAGGGACACCTTCTTATTGTTTCATTGGTTCTCTCAAATTGTCAAAGAACGAGGTGATTATGAGTCCTATGATTTCCTTCTAGTTTGATTAGCATCAAAAGGAGCAATCCTATCACTAGTGCATTCAAAACGATCCGTACATCTCAGACAAGTCTTCATTTTGGGAAACATTCTTCTTGTTTGATTAGTTCTCTCAAATTGTTAAAATATAGGTGATTATGAGTCCTATTACTTTATTCTAGTTGAAATTAGCATCAAAAGGAGCAATCCATCATTATCGCGTCCAAAACGATGCGTAGATCTCACATAAGTCGTCATTTAGGGAGACCTTCATATTATTTCATTGGTTGTTTCAAATTTACCAAAAAGAGGTAATTAAGAGACTGTGTTACTTCGTTCTAGTTTGATTAACGTCAAAAAAGAGAAACCCATGACAATCTCGTCCAAAACCATGCGTACATCTCACACAAGTCTTTATTTAGGAAGACCTTCTAATTGTTTCATTAGTTATCTCAAATTGTCAAATTATAGGTGATTATGAGTCCTATTACTTCATTCTAGTTGAAATTAGCATCAAAAGGAGCAATCCCATCACTATCGCGTCCAAAACGATGCGTAGATCTCACACAAGTCTTCATTCAGGGAGACCTTCATATTGTTTCATTTGTTGTTTCGAATTTACAAAGAAGGAGGTGATTAAGAGACTGTGTTACTTCGTTCTAGTTTGATTAGCGTTAAAACGGTGAAACCCATGACTATCATGTCCAAAACCATGCGTATATCTCACACAAGTCTTAATTTAGGGAGACCATCTTATTGTTTCATTAGTCTCTCAAATTGTCAAAATATAGGTGATTATGAGTCCTATTACTTCGTTCTAGTTGAAATTAGCATCGAAAGGAGCAATCACATCACTATCGCGTCCAAAATGATGCGTAGATCTCACACAAGTCTTCATTTAGGGAGACCTTGATATTGTTTCATTGGTTGTTTTGAATTTACAAAGAAAGATGTGATTAAGAGTTGTATTACTTCGTTCTAGTTTGATTAGCATTAAAAGTAGAAACCCATGACTATCGCGTTCAAAATCATGCGTACATCTCACACAAGTCTTCATTTAGAGAGACCTTCTTATTATTTCATTGTTTCCCTAAAATTGTCAAAGAAAGAGGTGATTAGGAGTCCTATTAATTCGTTCTAATTTGATTAGCATCACAAGGAGCAATCCTATCACTAGTGCATTCAAAACGATCCGTACATCTCAGACAAGTCTTCCTTTTGGCAAACCTTCTTATTGTTTGATTAGATCTCTCAAATTGTTAAAATATAGGTGATTATGAGTCCTATTACTTCATTCTAGGTGAAATTAGCATCAAAAAGAGCAATCCCATCACTATCGCATCCAAAACGATGCGTAGATCTCACACAAGTCTTCATTTGGGGAGACATTCATATTGTTTCATTGGTTGTTTCGAATTTACAAAGAAAGAGGTGATTATGAGTCCTATTACTTCGTTTTAGTTGAAATTAGCATCAAATGGAGCAATCACATCACTTTCGCGTCCAAAACGATGCGTAGATCTCACACAAGTCTTTATTTAGGGAGATCGTCTATTTGTTTCATTGGGTCTCAAAAATTGTCAAAGAAAGAGGTGATTAGGAGTCTTATTAATTCATTCTAATTTGATTAGTATCCAAACGACCAAATCAATGATTATCGCGTTCAAAACGATACGTACATCTCACACAAGTCTTGATTTAGGGATACCTTCTAATTGTTTCATTGGTTCTCTCAAATTGTCAAAGAAAGAGGTGATTATAAGTCCTATGACTTCGTTCTAGTTTAATTAGCATCAAAAGGAGCAATCCAATCACTAGTGCATTCAAAACGATCCGTACATCTCACACAAGTCTTCATTTAGGGAGACCTTCTTATTGTTTGATTAGTTCTCTCAAATTGTCAAAATATAGGTGATTATGAGTCCTATTACTTCATTCTAGTTGAAATTAGCATCAAAATGAGCAATCTCATCACTATCGCGTCCAAAACGATGCGTAGATCTCACATAAGTCTTCATGTAGGGAGACCTTCATATTGTTTCATTGGTTGTTTTGAATTTACAAAGAAAGAGGTGATTAAGAGTTGTATTTGGTTCTAGTTTGATTAGCATCAAAAGGAGAAACCCATGACTATCGCGTCCAAAACCATACGTACATCTCACACAAGTCTTCATTTAGGGAGACCTTCTTATTGTTTCATTGGTTCTCTAAAATTGTCAAAGAAAGAGGTGATTAGGAGTCCTATTAATTCATTCTAATTTGATTAGCATCAAAATGACCAAATCAATGACTATCGCGTTAAAAACGATGCGTACATCTCTCACAAGTCTTGATTTAGGGAGACCTTCTTATTCTTTCATTGGTTCTCTCAAATTATCAAAGAAAGAGGTGATTATGAGTCCTATGACTTCGTTCCAGTTTGATTAGCATCAAAAGGAGCAATCCTATCACTAGTGCATTCAAAACGATCCGTACATCTCACACAAGTCTTCATTTAGGGAGAACATCTTATTGTTTGATTAGTTTTTTCAAATTGTTAAAATATAGGTGATTATGAGTTTTATTACTTCATTCTAGTTGAAATTTGCATCAAAAAGAGCAATACCATCACTATCGCGTCCAAAACGATGCGTAGATCTCACACAAGTCTTCATTTAGGGAGACCTTCATATTGTTTCATTGGTTGTTTCGAATTTACAAAGAAAGAGGTGATTAAGAGACTATGTTACTTCGTTCTAGTTTGATTAGCGTTAAAACAGAGAAACCCGTGACTATCTTGTCCAAAACCATGCGTATATCTCACACAAGTCTTCATTTAGGGAGACCATCTTATTGTTTCATTAGTCTCTCAAATTGTCAAAATATAGGTAATTATGAGTCCTATTACTTCGTTCTAGTTGAAATTAGCATCAAAAGTAGCAATCACATCACTATCGCGTCCAAAACGATGCGTAGATCTCACAAAAGTCTTCATTTAGGGAGATCTTCTATTTGTTTCATCGGTTCTCTAAAATTGTCAAAGAAATAGGTGATTAGGAGTCCTATTAATTCGTTCTAATTTGATTAGTATCAAAACGACCAAATCAATGATTATCGCGTTCAAAACGATACGTACATCTCACACAAGTCTTGATTTAGGGAGACCTTATTATTTCATTGGTTCTCTCAAATTGTCAAATAAAGAGGTGATTATGAGTCCTATGACTTCGTTCTAGTTTAATTAGCATCAAAAGGAGCAATCCAATCACTAGTGCATTCAAAATGATCCGTACATCTCACACAAGTTTTCATTTAGGGAGACCTTCTTATTGTTTGATTAGTTCTCTCAAATTGTCAAAATATAGGTGAATATGAGTCCTATTACTTCATTCTAGTTGAAATTAGCATCAAAAGGAGCAATCCCAATACTATCGCGTCCAAAACGATGCGTAGATCTCACATAAGTCTTCATTTAGTGAGACCTTCATATTGTTTCATTGCTTGTTTTGAATTTACAAAGAAAGAGGTGATTAAGAGTTGTATTTGGTTCTAATTTGATTAGCTTCAAAAGGAGAAACCCATGACTATCGCGTCCAAAACCATGCGTACATCTCACACAAGTCTTCATTTAGGGAGACCTTCTTATTGTTTCATTGGTTCTCTAAAATTGTCAAAGAAAGTGGTGATTAGGAGTCCTATTAATTCATTCTAATTTGATTAGCATCAAAAGGACCAAATCAATGACTATCGCGTTAAAAACGATACGTACATCTCTCACAAGTCTTGATTTAGGGAGAACTTCTTATTCTTTCATTAATTCTCTCAAATTGTCAATGAAAGAGGTGATTATGAGTCCTATGACTTCGTTCTAGTTTCATTAGCATCAAAAGGAGCAATCCTATCACTAGTGCATTCAAAACGATCCGTACATCTCACACAAGTCTTCATTTAGAGAGACCTTCTTATTGTTTGATTAGTTTTCTCAAATTGTTAAAATATAGGTGATTAGGAGTCCTATTACTTCATTTTAGTTTAAATTAGCATCAAAAAGAGAAATCCCATCATTATCGCGTCCAAAACGTTGCGCAGATATCACACTAGTCTTAATTTAGGGAGACCTTCATATTGTTTCATTGGTTGTTTCGAATTTACAAAGAAAGAGGTGATTAAGAGACTGTGTTACTTCGTTCTAGTTTGATTAGCCTTAAAACGAAGAAACCCACGACTATCGTGTCCAAAACCATGCGTATATCTCACACAAGTCTTCATTTAGGGAGATAATTTTATTGTTTCATTAGTCTCTCATATTGTCAAAATATAGGTGATTATGAGTCCTATTACTTCGTTCTAGTTGAAATTAGCATCAAATGGAGCAATCACATCACTATCGCGTGCAAAACGATGCGTAGATCTCACACAAGTCTTCATTTAGGGAGACCTTCATATTGTTTCATTGGTTGTTTCGAATTTACAAAGAAAGAGGTGATTAAGAGTTGTATTACTTCGTTTTAGTTTGATTAGCGTTAAAAATAGAAACCCATGACTATCGCGTTCAAAATCATGCGTACATCTCATACAAGTCTTCATTTAGGGAGACCTTCTTATTATTTTTCATTGGTTTCCTAAAATTGTCAAAGAAAGAGGTGATTAGGAGTCTAATTAATTCGTTCTAATTTGATTAGCATCAAAAGGACCAAATCAATGAGTACCGCATTAAAAACGATGCGTACATCTCACACAAGTCTTGATTTAGGGAGACCTTCTTATTGTTTCATTGGTTCCCTCAAATTGTGAAAGAAAGAGGTGATTATGAGTCCTATGACTTCCTTCTAGTTTGATTAGCATCAAAAGTAGCAATCCAATCACTAGTGCATTCAAAACGATCCGTACATCTCAGACAAGTCTTCATTTTGGGAAACCTTCTTATTGTTTGATTAGTTCTCTCAAATTGTTAAAATATAGGTGATTATGAGTCCTATTACTTCATTTTAGTTGAAATTAGCATCAAAAGGAGGAATCCCATCACTATCGAGTCCAAAACGATGCGTAGATCTCACACAAGTCTTCATTTAGGTAGACCTTCATATTGTTTCATTGGTTGTTTTGAATTTACAAAGAAATAGTTGATTAAGAGACTGTGTTACTTTGTTCTAGTTTGATTAACGTCAAAAAAGAGAAACCCATGACAATCTGGTCCAAAACCATGCGTACATCTCACACAAGTCTTAATTTAGGGAGACCTTCATATTGTTTCATTGGTTGTTTTGAATTTACAAAGAAAGAGGTGATTAAGAGTTGTATTACTTCGTTCTAGTTTGATTAGCGTTAAAAGTAGAAACCCTTGACTATCGCATTCAAAATCATTCGTATATCTCACACAAGTCTTCATTTAGGGAGACCTTCTTATTATTTCATTGGTTCTCTAAAATTGTCAACGAGAGAGGTGATTAGGAGTCCTATTAATTCGTTCTAATTTGATTAGCATCAACAGGACCAAATCAATGACTACCGCGTTAAAAACGATGCGTACATCTCACACAAGTCTTGATTTAGGGAGACCTTCTTATTGTTTCATTGGTCTCTAAAATTGTCAAAGAAAGAGGTGATTATGAGTCCTATGACTTCCTTCTAGTTTGATTAGCATCAAAAGGAGCAATCCTATCACTAGTGCATTCAAAACGATCCGTACATCTCACACAAGTCTTCATTTAGGGAAACGTTCTTATTGTTTGATTAGTTCTCTCAAATTGTTAAAATATAGGTGATTATGAGTCCTATTACTTCATTCTAGTTGAAATTAGCATCAAAAGGAGCAATCCCATCCCTATCGCGTCCAAAACGATGCGTAGATCTCACAAAAGTCTTCATTTGGGGAGACCATCATATTGTTTCATTGGTTGTTTCGAATTTACAAAGAAAGAGGTGATTAAGAGTTGTATTACTTCGTTCTAGTTTGATTAGCGTCAAAAGGAGAAACCCATTACTATCGCGTCCAAAACCATGCGTACATCTCACACAAGTCTTCATTTAGGGAGACCTTCTTATTGTTTTATTGGTTCTCTAAAATTGTCAAAGAAAGAGGTGATTAGCAGTTCTATTAATTCGTTCTAATTTGATTAGCATCAAAAGGACCAAATCAATGACTATCGCGTTAAAAACGATGCGTACATCTCACACAAGTCTTGATTTATGGAGACCTTCTTATTGTATAATTGGTTCTCTCAAATTGTAAAAGAAAGAGGTGATTATGAGTCCTATGATTTCGTTCTAGTTTGATTAGCTTCAAAAGGAGCAATCCAATCACTAGTGCATTCAAAACGATCCGTACATCTCACACAAGTCTTCATTTAGAGAGACTTTCTTATTGTTTAATTAGTTCTCTCAAATTGTTAATATATAGGTGATTTTGAGTCCTATTACTTCATTCTAGTTGAAATTAGCATTAAAAGGAGCAATTCCATCACTATCGCATCCAAAACGATGCGTAGATCTCACATAAGTCTTCATTTAGGGAGACCTTCATATTGTTTCATTGGTTGTTTCGAATTTACAAAGAAAGAGGTGATTAAGAGTTGTATTACTTCGTTCTAGTTTGATTAGCGTCAAAAGTAGAAACCCATGACTATCGCGTTCAAAATCATGCGTACATCTCACACATGTCTTCATTTAGGGAGATCTTCTATTTGTTTTATTGGTTCTCTAAAATTGTCAAAGAAAGAGGTGATTAAGAGTCATATTAATTCGTTCTAATTTGATTACTATCAAAACGACCAAATCAATGATAATCGCGTTAAAAACGATACGTACATCTCACACAAGTCTTGATTTAGGGAGACCTTCTTATTGTTTCATTGGTTCTCTCAAATTGTCAAAGAAAGAGGTGATTATGAGTCCTATGACTTTGTTCTAGTTTAATTAGCATCAAAAGGAGCAATCCTATCACTAGTGCATTCAAAATGATCCGTACATCTCACACAAGTCTTTGGGAGACCTTCTTATTGTTTGATTAGTTCTCTCAAATTGTCAAAATATAGGTGAATATGAGTCCTATTATTTCATTCTAGTTGAAATTAGCATCAAAAGGAGCAATCCCATCACTATCGCGTCCAAAACGATGCGTAGATCTCACATAAGTCTTCATTTAGTGAGACCTTCATATTGTTTCATTGCTTGTTTTGAATTTGCAAAGAAAGAGGTGATTAAGAGTTGTATTTGGTTCTAGTTTGATTAGCTTCAAAAGGAGAAACCCCTGACTATCGCGTCCAAAACCATGCGTACATCTCACACAAGTCTTCATTTAGGGAGACCTTCTTATTGTTTCATTGGTTCTCTAAAATTGTCAAAGAAAGAGGTGATTAGGAGTCCTATTAATTCATTCTAATTTGATTAGCATCAAAAGGACCAAATCAATGACTATCGCGTTAAAAACGATACGTACATCTCTCACAAGTCTTGATTTAGGGAGACCTTTTTATTCTTTCATTGATTCTCTCAAATTATCAAAGAAAGAGGTGATTATGAGTCCTATGACTTCGTCCTAGTTTCATTAGCATCAAAAGGAGCAATCCTATCACTAGTGCATTCAAAACGATCCGTACATCTCACACAAGTCTTCATTTAGGGAGACCTTCTTATTGTTTGATTAGTTTTCTCAAATTGTTAAAATATAGGTGATTATGAGTCCTATTACTTCATTCTACTTGAAATTAGCATCAAAAAGAGAAATCCCATCACTATCGCGTCCAAAACGATGCGCAAATCTCACACAAGTCTTAATTTAGGGAGACCTTCATATTGTTTCATAGGTTGTTTCGAATTTACGAAGAAAGAGGTGATTAAGAGACTGTGTTACTTAGTTCTACTTTGATTAGCCTTAAAACGGAGAAACCCATGACTATCGTGTCCAAAACTATGCGTATATCTCACACAAGTCTTCATTTAGGGAGACCATCTTATTGTTTCGTTAGAGTCCTATTACTTCGTTCTAGTTTGATTAGCATCAAAAGGAGCAATCCTATCACTAGTGCATTCAAAACGATCCGTACATCTCACACAAGTCTTCATTTAGGGAGACCTTCTTATTGTTTGATTAGTTTTCTCAAATTATTAAAATATAGGTGATTATGAGTCCTATTACTTCATTCTAGTTGAAATTAGCATCAAAAAGAGCAATCCCATCACTATCGCGTCCAGAACGATGCATAGATATCACACAAATCATCATTTAGGGAGACATTCATATTGTTTCATTGGTTGTTTCGAATTTACAAAGAAAGAGGTGATTAAGAGACTGTGTTACTTCGTTCTAGTTTGATTAACGTCAAAAAAGAGAAACCCATGACAATCTCGTCCAAAACCATGCGTACATCTCACACAAGTCTTTATTTAGGGAGACCTTCTTATTGTTTCATTAGTTATCTCAAATTGTCAAGTTATAGGTGATTATGAGTCCTATTACTTCATTCTAGTTGAAATTAGCATCAAAAGTAGCAATCCCGTCACTATCGCGTCCAAAACGATGCGTAGATCTCACACAAGTCTTCATTTTGGGAGACCTTCATATTGTTTCATTGGTTGTTTCGAATTTACAAAGAAAGTGGTGATTAAGAGACTTTGTTACTTCATTCTAGTTTGATTAGCGTTAAAACGGCGAAACCCATGACTATCATGTCCAAAACCTTGCGTATATCTCACACAAGTCTTCATTTAGGAAGACGATCTTATTGTTTCATTAGTCTCTCAAATTGTCAAAATATAGGTGATTATGAGTTCTATTACTTCGATCTAGTTGAAATTAGCATCAAAAGGAGCAATCACATCACTATCGCGTCCAAAAAGATGCGTAGATCTCACACAAGTCTTCATTTAGGGAGACCTTCTTATTGTTTCATTGGTTCTCTCAAATTTTCAAAGAAAGAGGTGATTATGAGTCCTATGATTTCCTTCTAGTTTGATTAGCATCAAAAGGAGCAATCCTATCACTAGTGCATTCAAAACGATCCGCACATCTCAGACAAGTCTTCATTTTGGGAAACCTTCTTATTGTTTGATTAGTTCTCTCAAATTGTTAAAATATAGGTGATTATGAGTCCTATTACTTCATTCTAGTTGAAATTAGCATCAAAAGGAGCAATCCATCATTATCGCGTCCAAAACGATGCGTAGATCTCACATAAGTCGTCATTTAGGGAGACCTTCATATTGTTTCATTGGTTGTTTCAAATTTACCAAAAAGAGGTAATTAAGAGACTGTTACTTCGTTCTAGTTTGATTAACGTCAAAAAAGAGAAACCCATGACAATCTCGTCCAAAACCATGCGTACATCTCACACAAGTCTTTATTTAGGAAGACCTTCTAATTGTTTCATTAGTTATCTCAAATTGTCAAATTATAGGTGATTATGAGTCCTATTACTTCATTCTAGTTGAAATTAGCATCAAAAGGAGCAATCCCATCACTATCGTGTCCAAAACGATGCGTAGATCTCACACAAGTCTTCATTCAGGGAGACCTTCATATTGTTTCATTTGTTGTTTCGAATTCACAAAGAAAGCGGTGATTAAGAGACTGTGTTACTTCGTTCTAGTTTGATTAGCGTTAAAACGGTGAAACCCATGACTATCATGTCCAAAACCATGCGTATATCTCACACAAGTCTTAATTTAGGGAGACCATCTTATTGTTTCATTAGTCTCTCAAATTGTCAAAATATAGGTGATTATGAGTCCTATTACTTCGTTCTAGTTGAAATTAGCATCAAAAGGAGCAATCACATCACTATCGCGTCCAAAACGATGCGTAGATCTCACACAAGTCTTCATTTAGGGAGACCTTGATATTGTTTCATTGGTTGTTTCGAATTTACAAAGAAAGATGTGATTAAGAGTTGTATTACTTCGTTCTAGTTTGATTAGCATTAAAAGTAGAAACCCATGACTATCGCGTTCAAAATCATGCGTACATCTCACACAAGTCTTCATTTAGAGAGACCTTCTTATTATTTCATTGGTTCCCTAAAATTGTCAAAGAAAGAGGTGATTAGGAGTCCTATTAATTCGTTCTAATTTGATTAGCATCAAAAGGACCAAATCAATGACTACAACGTTAAAAACGATGCATACATCTCACACAAGTCTTGATTTAGGGAGACCTTCTTATTGTTTCATTGGTTCTCTCAAATTGTCAAAGAAAGAGGTGATTATGAGTCCTATGAATTCCTTCTAGTTTGATTAGCATCAAAAGGAGCAATCCTATCACTAGTGTATTCAAAACGATCCGTACATCTCAGACAAGTCTTCATTTTGGGAAACCTTCTTATTGTTTGATTAGTTCTCTCAAATTGTTAAAATATAGGTGATTATGAGTCCTATTACTTCATTCTAGTTGAAATTAGCATCAAAAGGAGCAATCACAGCACTATCGCGTCCAAAACGATGCGTAGATCTCACAAAAGTCTTCGTTTGGGGAGACCTTCATATTGTTTCATTGGTTGTTTCGAATTTACAAAGAAAGAGGTGATTAAGAGACTGTGTTACTTCATTTTAGTTTGACTAGCATTAAAACGGAGAAACCCATGACTATCGTGTCCAAAACCATGCGTACATCTCACACAATTCTTCATTTAGGGAGACCTTCTTATTGTTTCATTGATTCTCTCAAATTGTCAAAGAAAGAGGTGATTATGAGTCCTATGACTTCCTTCTAGCTTGATTAGCATCAAAAGGAGCAATCCTATCAGTAGTGCATTCAAAACGATTCATACATCTCATACAAGTCTTCATTTCGGGAAACCTTCTTATTATTTGATTAGTTCTCTCAAATTGTTAAAATATAGGTGATTATGAGTCCTATTACTTCATTTTAGTTGAAATTTGCATCAAAAGGAGCAATCCCATCACTATCGCGTCCAAAACGATGCGTAGGTCTCACATAAGTCTTCATTTAGGGAGACCTTCATATTGTTTCATTCGTTGTTTTGAATTGACAAAGAAAGAGGTGATTAAGAGACTGTGTTACTTCGTTCTCGTTTGATTAACATCAAAAAAGAGAAACCCATGACGATCTCGTCCAAAACCATGCGTACATCTCACACAAGTCTTCATTTAGGGAGACCTTCATATTGTTTCATTGGTTGTTTCGAATTTACAAAGAAAGAGGTGATTAAGAGTTGTATTACTTCGTTCTAGTTTGATTAGCATGAAAAGTAGAAACCCAAATTATCAAATTATAGGTGATTATGAGTCCTATTACTTTGTTCTAGTTGAAATTAGCATCAAAAGGAGCAATCGCATCACTATCGCATCCAAAACGATGCGTAGATCTCACACAAGTCTTCATTTAGGGAGACCTTCATATTGTTTCATTGCTGGTTTCAAATTTACAAAGAAAGAGGTGATTAAGAGTTGTATTACTTCGTTCTAGTTTGATTAGCGTCAAAAGTAGAAACCCATGACTATCGCATCCAAAACCATGCGTATATCTCACACAAGTCTTCATTTAGGGAGACCTTCTTATCGTTTCATTGGTTCTCTAAAATTGTCAAAGAAAGAGGTGATTAGCAGTCCTATTAATTCGTTCTAATTTGATTAGCATCAAAAGGACCAAATCAATGACTATCGCGTTAAAAACGATGCGTACATCTCACACAAGTCTTGATTTATGGAGACCTTCTTATTGTTTCATTGGTTCTCTCAAATTGTCAAAGAAAGAGGTGATTATGAGTCCTATGACTTCGTTCTAGTTTGATTAGCATCAAAAGGAGCAATCTTATCACTAGTGTATTCAAAACGATCCGTACATCTCACACAAGTCTTTATTTAGGGAGACATTCTTATTGTTTGATTTGTTCTCTCAAATTGTAAAAATATAGGCGATTATGAGTCCTATTACTTCATTCTAGTTGAAATTAGCATCAAAAGGAGAAATCACATCACTATCGCGTCCAAAACGATGCGTAGATCTCACAAAAGTCTTCATTTGGGGAGACCTTCATATTATTTCATTGGTTGTTTCGAATCTACGAAGAAAGAGGTGATTAAGAGACTGTGTTACTTCATTTTAGTTTGACTAGCATTAAAGCGGAGAAACCCATGACTATCGTGTCCAAAACCATGCGTACATCTCACACAATTCTTCATTTAGGGAGACCTTCTTATTGTTTCATTGGTTCTCTCAAATTATCAAAGAAAGAGGTGATTATGAGTCCTATGACTTCCTTCTAGTTTGATTAGCATCAAAAGGAGCAATCCTATCACTAGTGCATTCAAAACGATTCATACATCTCATACAAGTTTTCATTTCGGGAAACCTACTTATTATTTGATTAGTTCTCTCAAATTGTTAAAATATAGGTGATTATGAGTCTTATTACTTCATTTTAGTTGAAATTTGCATCAAAAGGAGCAATCCCATCACTATCGCGTCCAAAACGATGCGTAGGTCTCACACAAGTCTTCATTTAGGGAGACCTTCATATTGTTTCATTGGTTGTTTTGAATTTACAAAGAAAGAGGTGATTAAGAGACTGTGTTACTTCGTTCTCGTTTGATTAACATCAAAAAAGAGAAACCCATGACAATCTCGTCCAAAGCCATGCGTACATCTCAGACAAGTCTTCATTTTGGGAAACCTTCTTATTGTTTGATTAGTTCTCTCAAATTTATAAAATATAGGTGATTATGAGTCCTATTACTTCATTCTAGTTGAAATTAGCATCAAAAGGAACAATCCCATCACTATCGCGTCCAAAACGATGCGTAGGTCTCACACAAGTCTTCATTTAGGGAGACCTTCATATTGTTTCATTGGTTGTTTTGAATTTACAAAGAAAGAGGTGATTAAGAGACTGTGTTACTTCGTTCTCGTTTGATTAACGTCAAAAAAGAGAAACCCATGACAATCTCGTCCAAAGCCATGCGTACATCTCAGACAAGTCTTCATTTTGGGAAACCTTCTTATTGTTTGATTAGTTCTCTCAAATTGTTAAAATATAGGTGATTATGAGTCCTATTACTTCATTCTAGTTGAAATTAGCATCAAAAGGAACAATCCCATCACTATCGCGTCCAAAACGATGCGTAGATCTCACACAAGTCTTCATTTAGGAAGACCTTCATATTGTTTCATTGGTTGTTTTGAATTTACAAAGAAAGAGGTGATTAAGAGACTGTGTTACTTCGTTCTAGTTTGATTAACGTCAAAAAAGAGAAACCCATGACAATCTCGTCCAAAACCATGCGTACATCTTAAACAAGTCTTAATTTAGGGAGACCTTCTTATTATTTCATTACTTCTCTCAAATTGTCAAATTATAGGTGATTATGAGTCCTATTACTTCGTTCTAGTTGAAATTAGCATCAAAAGGAGCAATCGCATCACTATCGCGTCCAAAACGATGCGTAGATCTCACACAAGTCTTCATTTAGGGAGACCATCATATTGTTTCATTGCTGGTTTCAAATTTACAAAGAAAGAGGTGATTAAGAGGCTTTGTTACTTCGTTCTCGTTTGATTAACATCAAAAAAGAGAAACCCATGACAATCTCGTCCAAAACCATGCGTACATCTCAGACAAGTCTTCATTTTGGGAAACCTTCTTATTGTTTGATTAGTTCTCTCAAATTGTTAAAATATAGGTGATTATGAGTCCTATTACCTCATTCTAGTTGAAATTAGCATCAAAAGGAGCAATCCCATCACTATCGCGTCCAAAACGATGCGTAGATCTCACACAAGTCTTCATTTAGGGAGACCTTGATATTGTTTCATTGGTTGTTTCGAATTTACAAAGAAAGAGGTGATTAAGAGTTGTATTACTTCGTTCTAGTTTGATTAGCATTAAAAGTAGAAACCGACTATCGCGTTCAAAATCATGCGTACATCTCACACAAGTCTTCATTTAGGGAGACCTTCTTATTATTTCATTGGTTCTCTAAAATTGTCAAAGAAAGGGGTGATTAGGAGTCCTACTCGTTCAAATTTGATTTGCTTCAACAGGACCAAATCAATGACTATCGCGTTAAAAACGAAGCGTACATCTCACACAAGTCTTGATTTATGGAGACCTTCTTATTGTTTAATTTGTTCTCTCAAATTGTAAAAGAAAGAGGTGATTATGAGTCCTATGATTTCGTTCTAGTTTGATTAGCTTTAAAAGGAGCAATCCAATCACTGGTGCATTCAAAACGATCCGTACATCTCACACAAGTCTTCATTTAGAGAGACTTTCTTATTGTTTAATTAGTTCTCTCAAATTGTTAAAATATAGGTGATTATGAGTCCTATTACTTTATTCTAGTTGAAATTAGCATTAAAAGGAGCAATCCCATCACTATCGCATCCAAAACGATACGTAGATCTCACACAAGCCTTCATTTAGAGAGACCTTCATACTGTTTCATTGGTTGTTTCGAATTTACAAAGAAAGAGGTAATTAAGAGTTGTATTACTTCGTTCTAGTTTGATTAGCGTCAAAAGTAGAAACTCACGACTATCGCGTTCAAAATCATGCGTACATCTCACACAAGTCTTCATTTAGGGAGATCTTCTATTTGTTTCATTGGTTCTCTAAAATTGTCAAAGAAAGAGGTGATTAGGAGTCCTATTAATTCGTTCTAATTTGATTAGTATCAAAACGACCAAATCAATGATTATCGCGTTAAAAACGATACGTACATCTCACACAAGTCTTGATTTTGGGAGACCTTCATATTGTTTCATTGGTTCTCTCAAATTGTCAAAGAAAGAGGTGATTATGAGTCCTATGACTTCGTTCTAGTTTAATTAGCATGAAAAGGAGCAATCCTATCACTAGTGCATTCAAAACGATCCGTACATCTCCCACAAGTAGATTTAGGGAAACCTTCTTATTAGTTGATTAGTTCTCTCAAATTGTCAAAATATAGGTGATTATGAGTCCTATTACTTCATTCTAGTTGAAATTAGCATCAAAAGGAGCAATCCCATCACTATCGCGTCCAAAACGATGAGTAGATCTCACATAAGTCTTCATGTAGGAAGACCTTCATATTGTTTCATTGCTTGTTTTGAATATACAAAGTAAGAGGTGATTAAAAGTTCTATTACTTCGTTCTAGTTTGATTAGCGTCAAAAGTAGAAACCCATTACTATCGCGTCCAAAACCATGCGTACATCTCACACAAGTCTTCATTTAGGGAGACCTTCATATTGTTTCATTTATTGTTTCAAATTTACAAAGAAAGAGGTGATTAAGAGTTGTATTACTTTGTTCTAGTTTGATTAGCGTCAAACCATGACTATCGCGTCCAAAACCATGCGTACATCTCACACAAGTTTTCATTTAGGGAGACCTTCTTATTGTTTCATTGATTGTTTCGATTTTACAAAGAAAGAGGTGATTAAGAGTTGTATTACTTCGTTCTAGTTTGATTAGCGTCAAACCATGACTATCGCGTCCAAAACCATGCGTACATCTCACACAAGTCTTCATTTAGGGAGACCTTCTTATTGTTTCATTGGTTCTCTAAAATTGTCAAAGAAAGAGGTGATTAGCCGTCCTTGAGACCTTCTAATTTGATTAGCATCAAAAGAACCAAATCAATGACTATTGCGTTAAAAACGATGCGTACATCTCACACAAGTATTGATTTATGGAGACCTTCTTATTGTTTAATTGGTTCTCTCAATTTGTAAAAGAAAGAGGTGATTATGAGTCCTATAATTTCGTTCTAGTTTGATTAGCATCAAAAGGAGCAATCCAATCAAGAGTGCATTCAAAACAATCCGTACATCTCACACAAGTCTTCATTTAGAGAGACCATCTTATTGTTTGATTAGTTCTCTCAAATTATTAAAATATAGGTGATTATGAGTCCTATTACTTCATTCTAGTTGAAATTAGCATCAAAAGGAGAAATTCCATCACTATCGCGTCCAAAACGATGCGTAGATCTCACACAAGTCTTCATTTAGGGAGACCTTCATATTGTTTCATTGGTTGTTTCGAATTTACAAAGAAAGAGGTGATAAAGAGTTGTATTACTTCGTTCTAGTTTGATTAGCGTCAAAAGTAGAAACCCATGACTATCGCGTTCAAAATCATGCGTACATCTCACACAAGTCTTCATTTATGGCAATCTTCTATTTGTTTCATTGGTACTCTAAAATTGTCAAAGAAAGAGGTGATTAGGAGTCCTATTAATTCGTTCTAATTTGATTAGCATCAAAACGACCAAATCAATGATTATCGCGTTAAAAACGATACGTACATCTCACACAAGTCTAGATTTAGGGACACCTTTTTATTGTTTCATTGGTTCTCTCAAATTGTCAAAGAAAGAGGTGATTATGAGTCCTATGACTTCGTTCTAATTTAATTAGTATTAAATGGAGCCATCCTATCACTAGTGCATTCAAAACGATCCGTACATCTCACATAAGTCTTCATTTAGGGAGATCTTCGTATTGTTTGATTAGTTCTCTCAAATTATCAAAATATAGGTGATTATGAGTCCTATTACTTCATTCTAGTTGAAATTAGCATCAAAAGGAGCAATCCATCACTATCGCGTCCAAAACGATGCGTAGATCTCACATAAGTCTTCATTTAGGGAGACCTTCATATTGTTTCATTGCTTGTTTCGAATTTACAAAGAAAGAGGTGATTAAGAGTTGTATTAGGTTCTAGTTTCATTAGCGTCAAAAGGAGAAATCCATGACAATCGCTTCCAAAACCATGCGTACATCTCAAACAAGTCTTCATATCGGGAGACCTTCTTATTGTTTCATTGGTTCTCTAAAATTATCAAAGAAAGAGGTGATTAGGAGTCCTATTAATTCATTTTAATTTGATTAGCATCAAATGGACCAAATCAATGACTATCGCGTTAAAAACGATGCGTACATCTCTCACAAGTCTTGATTAAGGGAGACCTTCTTATTCTTTCATTGGTTCTCTCAAATTGTCAAAGAAAGAGGTGATTATGAGTCCTCTGACTAAGTTCTAGTTTGATTAGCATCAAAAGGAGCAATCCTATCACTAGTGCATTCAAAACGATCCGTACATCTCACACAAGTCTTCATTTAGGGTTACCTTCTTATTGTTTGATTAGTTTTCTCAAATTGTTAAAATATAGGTGATTATGAGTCCTATTACTTCATTCTAGTTGAAATTAGCATCAAAAAGAGAAATCCCATCACTATCGCGTCCAAAACGATGCGTAGATCTCACACAAATCATCATTTAGGGAGACCTTCATATTGTTTCATTGGTTGTTTCAAATTTACAAAGAAAGAGGTGATTAAGAGACTGTGTTACTTCGTTCTAGTTTGATTAACGTCGAAAAAGAGAAACCCATGACAATCTCGTCCAAAACCATCCGTACATCTCACACAAGTCTTTATTTAGGGAGACCTTCTTATTGTTTCATTCGTTATCTCAAATTGTCAAGTTATAGGTGATTATGAGTCCTATTACTTCATTCTAGTTGAAATTAGCATCAAAAGGAGCAATCCCGTCACTATCGCGTCCAAAACGATGCGTAGATCTCACACAAGTCTTCATTTAGGGAGACCTTCATATTGTTTCATTGGTTGTTTCGAATTTACAAAGAAAGAGGTGATTAAGAGACTTTGTTACTTCGTTCTAGTTTGATTAGCGTTAAAACGGTGAAACCCATGACTATCATGTCCAAAACCTTGCGTATATCACACACAAGTCTTCATTTAGGGAGACCATCTTATTGTTTCATTAGTCTCTCAAATTGTCAAAATATAGATGATTATGAGTCCTATTACTTCGTTCTAGTTGAAATTAGCATCAAAAGGAGCAATCACATCACTATCGCGTCCAAAACGATGCTTAGATCTCACACAAGTCTTCATTTAGGGAAACCTTGATATTGTTTCATTGGTTGTTTCGAATTTACAAAGAAAGAGGTGATTAAGAGTTGTATTACTTCGTTCTAGTTTGATTAGCATTAAAAGTAGAAACCGACTATCGCGTTCAAAATCATGCGTACATCTCACACAAGTCTTCATTTAGGGAGACCTTCTTATTATTTCATTGGTTCTCTAAAATTATCAAAGATAGACGTGATTAGGAGTCCTATTAATTCGTTCTAATTTGATTAGCTTCAAAAGGACCAAATCAATGACTACAACGTTAAAAACGATGCGTACATCTCACACAAGTCTTGATTTAGGGAGACCTTATTGTTTCATTGGTTCTCTCAAATTGTTAAAGAAAGAGGTGATTATGAGTCCTATGAATTCCTTCTAGTTTGATTAGCATCAAAAGGAGCAATCCTATCACTAGTGCATTCAAAACGATCCGTACATCTCAGACAAGTCTTCATTTTGGGAAACCTTCTTATTGTTTGATTAGTTCTCTCAAATTGTTAAAATATAGGTGATTATGAGTTCTATTACTTCATTCTAGTTGAAATTAGCATCAAAAGGAGCAATCCCATCACTATCGCGTCCAAAACGATGCGTAGATCTGACACAAGTCTTCATTTAGGGAGACCTTCATACTGTTTCATTGGTTGTTTCGAATTTACAAAGAAAGAGGTGATTAAGAGACTGTGTTACTTCGTTTTAGTTTGATTAGCATTAAAAAGGAGAAATCCATAACTATCGCGTCCAAAACCATGCGTACATCTCACACAATTCTTCATTTAGGGAGACCTTCTTATTGTTTCATTGGTTCTCTCAAATTGTCAAAGAAAGAGGTGATTATGAGTCCTATGACTTCCTTCTAGTTTGATTAGCATCAAAAGGAACAATCCTATCAATAGTGCATTCAAAACGATCCGTACATCACACACAAGTCTTCATTTCGGTAAACCTTCTTATTATTTGATTAGTTCTCTCAAATTGTTAAAATATAGGTGATTATGAGACCTATTACTTCATTCTAGTTGAAATTTGCTTCAAAAGGAGCAATCCCATCACTATAGCGTCCAAAACGATGCGTAGGTTCACAAGTCTTCATTTAGGGAGACCTTCATATTATTTCATTGGTTGTTTTGAATTTACAAAGAAAGAGGTGATTAAGAGACTGTGTTACTTCGTTCTAGTTTGATTAACATCAAAAAAGAGAAACCCATGACAATCTCGTCCAAAACCATGCGTACATCTCACACAAGTTTTCATTTAGGGAGACATTCTTCTTATTTCATTAGTTATCTCAAATTATCAAATTATAGATGATTATGAGTCCTATTACTTCGTTCTAGTTGAAATTAGCATCAAAAGGAGCAATCGCATCACTATCGCGTCCAAAACGATGCGTAGATCTCACACAAGTCTTCATTTAGGGAGACCTTCATATTGTTTCATTGGTTGTTTCGAATTTACAAAGAAAGAGGTGATAAGAGACTGTGTTACTTCGTTCTAGTTTGATTAACGTCAAAAAAGAGAAAACCATGACAATCTCGTCCAAAACCATCCGTACATCTCACACAAGTCTTTATTTTTGGAGACCTTATTGTTTCATTAGTTATCTCAAATTGTCAAGTTATAGGTGATTATGAGTCCTATTACTTCATTCTAGTTGAAATTAGCATCAAAAGGAGCAATCCCGTCACTATCGCGTCCAAAACGATGCGTAGATCTCACATAAGTCTTCATTTAGGGAGACCTTCATATTGTTTCATTGGTTGTTTTGAATTTAAAAAGAAAGAGGTGACTAAGAGACTTTGTTACTTCGTTCTAGTTTGATTAGCGTTAAAACGGTGAAACCCATGACCATCATGTCCAAAACCTTGCGTATATCTCACACAAGTCTTCATTTAGGGAGACCATCTTATTGTTTCATTAGTCTCTCAAATTATCAAAATATAGATGATTATGAGTCCTATTACTTCATTCTAGTTGAAATTAGCATCAAAAAGAGCAATCCCATCACTATCGCGTCCAAAACGATGCGTAGATCTCACACAAGTTTTCATTTAGGGAGACCTTCATATTGTTTCATTGGTTGTTTCGAATTTACAAAGAAAGAGGTGATTAAGAGTTGTATTACTTCGTTCTAGTTTGATTAGCGTCAAAAGTAGAAACCCATGACTATCGCGTTCAAAATCATGCGTACATCTCACACAAGTCTTCATTTATGGAGATCTTCTATTTGTTTCATTGGTACTCTAAAATAGTCAAAGAAAGAGGTGATTAGGAGTCCTATTAATTCGTTCTAATTTGATTAGCATCAAAACGTCCAAATCAATGATTATCGCGTTAAAAACTATACGTACATCTCCAACAAGTCTTGATTTAGGGAGACCTTTTTATTGTTTCATTGGGTCTCTCTAATTGTCGAATAAAGAGGTGATTATGAGTCCTATGACTTCGTTCTAATTTAATTAGCATCAAATGGAACCATCATATCACTAGTGCATTCAAAACGATCCGTACATCTCACGCAAGTCTTCATTTAGGGAGACCTTTGTATTGTTTGATTAGTTCTCTCAAATTGTCAAAATATAGGTGATTATGAGTCCTATTACTTCATTCTAGTTGAAAGTAGCATCAAAAGGAGCAATCCATCACTATCGCGTCCAAAACGATGCGTAGATCTCACATAAGTCTTCATTTAGGGAGACCTTCATATTGTTTCATTGCTTGTTTCGAATTTACAAAGAAAGAGTTGATTAAGAGTTGTATTAGGTTCTAGTTTCATTAGCGTACGTCTCACACAAGTCTTCATTTAGGGAGACCGTATTATTTCATTAATTCTCTCAAATTGTCAAATTATAGGTGATTATGAGTCCTATTACTTCGTTCTAGTTGAAATTAGCATCAAAATGAGCAATCGCATCACTATCGCGTCCAAAACGATGCGTAGCTCTCACACAAGTCTTCATTTAGGGAGACCTTCATATTGTTTCATTGCTAGTTTCAAATTTACAAAGAAAGAGGTGATTAAGAGTTGTATTACTTCGTTCTAATATGATTAGCGTCAAAAGGAGAAACCCATGACTATCGCTTCCAAAACCATGCGTACATCTCACACAAGTCTTCATTTAGGGAGACCTTCTTATTGTTTCATTGGTTCTCTAAAATTGTCAAAGAAAGAGGTGATTAGCAGTCCTATTAATTCGTTCTAATTTGATTAGCATCAAAAGAACCAAATCAATTACTGTCGCGTTAAAAACGATGCGTACATCTCACACAAGTCTTGATTTATGGAGACCTTCTTATTGTTTAATTGGTTCTCTTAATTTGTAAAAGAAAGAGGTGATTATGAGTCCTATGATTTCGTTCTAGTTTGATTAGCATCAAAAGGAGCAATCCAATCAATAGTGCATTCAAAATGATCCATACATCTCAGACAAGTCTTCATTTTGGGAAACCTTCTTATTGTTTGATTAGTTCTCTCAAATTGTTAAAATATTGGTGATTATGAGTCCTATTACTTCATTCTAGTTGAAATTAGCATCAAAAGAAGAAATCCCATCACTATCGCGTCCAAAACGATGCGTAGATCTGACACAAGTCTTCATTTAGGAAGAACTTCATATTGTTTCATTGGTCGTTTTGAATTTACAAAGAAAGAGGTGATTAAGAGACTGTGTTACTTCGTTCTAGTTTGATTAACGTCAAAAAAGAGAAACCCATGACAATCTCGTCCAAAATCATGCGTACATCTTAAACAAGTCTTCATTTAGGGAGACCTTCTTATCGTTTCATTGGTTCTCTAAAATTGTCAAAGAAAAAGGTGATTAGCAGTCCTATTAATTCGTTCTAATTTTATTAGCATCAAAAGGACCAAATCAATGACTATCGCGTTAAAAACGATGCGTACATTTCACACAAGTCTTGATTTATGAAGACCTTTTTATTGTTTCATTGGGTCTCTCAAATTGTCAAAGAAAGAGGTGATTATGAGTCCTATGACTTCGTTCTAATTTAATTAGCATCAAAAGGAGCAATCCAATCAAAAGTGCATTCAAAACGATCCGTACATCTCACACAAGTCTTCATTTAGGGAGACCATCTTATTGTTTGATTAGTTCTCTCCAATTGTCAAAATATAGGTGCTTATGAGTCCTATTACTTCATTCTAGTTGAAATTAGCATCAAAAGGAGAAATCCCATCACTATCGCGTCCAAAACGATGCGTAGATCTCACACAAGTCTTCATTTAGGGAGACCTTCATATTGTTTCATTGGTTGTTTCGAATTTACAAAGAAAGAGGTGATTAAGAGTTGTATTACTTCGTTCTAGTTTGATTAGCGTCAAAAGTAGAAATCCATGACTATCGCGTTCAAAATCATGCGTACATCTCACACAAGTCTTCATTTATGGAGATCTTCTATTTGTTTCATTGGTACGCTAAAATAGTCAAAGAAAGAGGTGATTAGGAGTCCTATTAATTCGTTCTAATTTGATTAGAATCAAAACGACCAAATCAATGATTATCGCGTTAAAAACTATACGTACAGCTCACACAAGTCTTGATTTAGGGAGACCTTTTTATTGTTTCATTGGGTCTCTCAAATTGTCAAAGAAAGAGGTGATTATGAGTCCTATGACTTCGTTTTTATTTAACTAGCATCAAATGGAGCCATCCTATCACTAGTGCATTCAAAATGATCGGTACATCTCACACAAGTCTTCATTTAGGGACACCTTTGTATTGTTTGATTAGTTCTCTCAAATTGTCAAAATATAGGTGATTATGAGTCCTATTACTTCATTCTAGTTGAAATTAGCATCAAAAGGAGCAATCCATCACTATCGCGTCCAAAACGATGCGTAGATCTCACACAAGTCTTCATTTAGGGAGACCTTCATATTGTTTCATTGGTTGTTTCGAATTTACAAAGAAAGAGGTGATTAAGAGTTGTATTACTTCGTTCTAGTTTGATTAGCATCAAAAGTAGAAACCCATGACTATCGCATTCAAAATCATGCGTACATCTCACACAAGTCTTCATTTATGGAGATCTTCTATTTGTTTCATTGGTACTCTAAAATAGACAAAGAAAGAGGTGATTAGGAGTCCTATTAATTCGTTCTAATTTGATTAGCATCAAAACGACCAAATCAATGATTATCGCGTTAAAAACTGTACGTACATCTCACACAAGTCTTGATTTAGGGAGACCTTTTTATTGTTTCATTGGGTCTCTCAAATTGTCAAAGAAAGAGGTGATTATGAGTCCTATGACTTCGTTCTAATTTAATTAGCATCAAATGGAGCCATCCTATCACTAGTGCATTCAAAACGATCCGTACATCTCACACAAGTCTTCATTTAGGGAGACCTTTGTATTGTTTGATTAGTTCTCTCAAATTGTCAAAATATAGGTGATTATTGATAGTTGTGTGCATACAAGCCAATCATGTATGATGATAAAGCACGTACTTTGTAAACAATCTTATTTATTTATTAATAAAATATTCATTTATTAAAGGCATTTAATTATCTACATGTTGCTGTTTTTATAATATGTAAATAACCCATAGTTTTAAGCAATGCTTTTAGAATCATGATGATGATCATGCTAATGAGATCTAAATTCTTAGAAAGTTTTAAAACTTAAATAGTTCCCAATCGTGGGATTACTAAAAAGGGGATTAGTAAATCCGGATAGATTGGTACATATGTTGCTTGCTCATTGAATGAGGATGATTGATCTCATGATCATTTGTGTGGAGACACTAAAGCAAGTATGTAGGTGCTTATTGGAGAATAAGTTCACTGAACGTGATTCGCTATGGAATACCTAATGGAGTTTTACTCGCATGTCAATAGGAATTCCTAATGTGATAGTAGTACAAGTGATCCTTGGACTTGAGATCATCATAGTATCTTGTATGTAACAAATTATACTTTGACTTATTCCTTAAGACCTTTTAAGGCATATATAGGGTATGCTTGGGTATAATGAGTTACATATGGAGATAATGAATGATCAATAAAGAATCTACCACCTCTAGTAAAAGAGGAGATATGTCCCATGTGATTCGTTAAATGACAACCCAGGAATCCTTGGCCAAGGTGAAATGAAATTAGAAAGGAGTTTTTAATTTGCATTATTTGGAGTTGTGCATTTTCTAATCGAAATACATATAATTAAATAAAATAAGACTTGACAGTAAATCCATGTCTTATATTTAATTGGGACATTGTATGGTGGAAGGATTGAATTGTATGGTAACTATTAACTCACAGGTTCTTTTATGATTAATGTTGAAATCTATATTATCTGGAAAGTCGTTGATCGCTAGGGAGGCTTATCCCTATTGTAGAATAAATATTATTTATTTAAATAAATTATTAGTTTAATTTATTTATTTAAATAAGATTAAAATTATTTTAATTGATTTATTCACAACCGGTTTAATATGGAGAACCTAAAGGGTCACACCATAAAAGGAAGAATAATTATTTAAGAAGGTAATGACATAATCGTAATAATGCATTAAGTATAATTAATTTAATCTATGGTGATAGAATAAATTAAATAGCTTAATGTTTATTATTTTATATTTTGGAAATATTAAATATAAATTAATAAGAGGAGTCTTATTAATATTATTACAATTATTATTATTTTAATTTCTAAAGGAGTTTAGTAATTAATTTAATATTTAGTACTCTCATTTATTCCTAATAAGATTAGGAGACAAATTAATTAAATGAATTTAATTAATTATTCCCATGTGGTGGGAAGCCTAAATTAATTAAAGGAGTTTAATTAATTAAAAGAAATCCTATGTCTAATAGGATTAGAAGGGTTGACTAATATCTATATAAGAGGAGTCTTATAATAGATATTAGATGATGCAATTCCAATTGTTGGAGAGTACTCCTTTTCTATAGAGGATAGAAAACTAAGGTTAAGCCAAACACCCTCCTTCTTGATAATTCATCTTCCTTGGTGGATCACCTCTAGAGGCCAAACACTTGGGTGGCTAACGTTGATCAAAGGAAGGAATCTAACCCGGAAATTCAAGGAGATCACGAAGAACAAGGAGTTGAACTAGTACCTGTGGAAGCTTAGTTCTACAAGGGTATGATTCCATAACTTTTTATTTATCGTTTTAAATTACTAATTTGCATAAAGGATGATCCGGGTAATGGTTTTGTAGAAATTTTTTAAACTCTGATATACCATGCTTCCGCTAATTTTTGCAATTTGATTGCGTCACGATTTCGTACAAACCCAACAATTATGAGTCCTATTACTTCATTCTAGTTGAAATTAGCATCAAAAGGAGCAATCCATCACTATCGCGTCCAAAACGATGCGTAGATCTCACACAAGTCTTCATTTAGGGAGACCTTCATATTGTTTCATTGGTTGTTTCAAATTTACAAAGAAAGAGGTGATTAAGAGACTTTGTTACTTCGTTCTAGTTTGATTAACGTCAAAAAAGAGAAACCTATGACAATCTCGTCCAAAACGATGCGTACATCTCACACAAGTCTTCATTTAGGGAGACCGTATTATTTCATTAATTCTCTCAAATTGTCAAATTATAGGTGATTATGAGTCCTATTACTTCGTTCTAGTTGAAATTAGCATCAAAAGGAGCAATCGCATCACTATCGCGTCCAAAACGATGCGTAGATCTCACACAAGTCTTCATTTAGGGAGACCTTCATATTGTTTCATTGCTAGTTTCAAATTTACAAAGAAAGAGGTGATTAAGAGTTGTATTATTTTGTTCTATTTTGATTAGCGTCAAAAGGAGAAACCCATGACTATCGCTTCCAAAACCACGCGTACATCTCACACAAGTCTTCATTTAGGGAGACCTTCTTATTGTTTCATTGCTTCTCTAAAATTGTCAAAGAAAGAGGTGATTAGTAGTCCTATTAATTCGTTCTAATTTGATTAGCATCAAAAGGACCAAATCAATGACTATCGCGTTAAAAACGTTGCGTACATCTCACACAAGTCTTGATTTATGGAGACTTTCTTATTGTTTAATTGGTTCTCTCAATTTGTTAAAGAAAGAGGTGATTATGAGTCCTATAATTTCGTTCTAGTTTGATTAGCATCAAAAGGAGCAATCCAATCAAAAGTGCATTCAAAACGATCCGTACATCTCACACAAGTCTTCATTTAGAGAGACCATCTTATTGTTTGATTAGTTCTGTCAAATTGTTAAAATATAGGTGCTTATGAGTCCTATTACTTCATTCTAGTTAAAATTAGCATCAAAAGGAGAAATCCCATCACTATCGCGTCCAAAACGATGCGTAGATCTCACACAAGCCTTCATTTAGGGAGACCTTCATATTGTTTCATTGCTTGTTTCGAATTTACAAAGAAAGAGTTGATTAAGAGTTGTATTAGGTTCTAGTTTCATTAGCGTACGTCTCACACAAGTCTTCATTTAGGGAGACCGTATTATTTCATTAATTCTCTCAAATTGTCAAATTATAGGTGATTATGAGTCCTATTACTTCGTTCTAGTTGAAATTAGCATCAAAAGGAGCAATCGCATCACTATCGCGTCCAAAACGATGCGTAGATCTCACACAAGTCTTCATTTAGGGAGACCTTCATATTGTTTCATTGCTAGTTTCAAATTTACAAAGAAAGAGGTGATTAAGAGTTGTATTATTTTGTTCTATTATGATTAGCGTCAAAAGGAGAAACCCATGACTATCGCTTCCAAAACCATGCGTACATCTCACACAAGTCTTCATTGAGGGAGACCTTCTTATTGTTTCATTGGTTCTCTAAAATTGTCAAAGAAAGAGGTGATTAGCAGTCCTATTAATTCGTTCTAATTTGATTAGCGTCAAAAGAACCAAATCAATGACTGTCGCGTTAAAAAAGATGCGTACATCTCACACAAGTCTTGATTTATGGAGACCTTCTTATTGTTTAATTGGTTCTCTTAATTTGTAAAAGAAAGAGGTGATTATGAGTCCTATGATTTCGTTATAGTTTGATTAGCATCAAAAGGAGCAATCCAATCAATAGTGCATTCAAAATGATCCATACAACTCAGACAAGTCTTTATTTTGGGAAACCTTCTTATTGTTTGATTAGTTCTCTCAAATTGTTAAAATATTGGTGATTTTGAGTCCTATTACTTCATTCTAGTTGAAATTAGCATCAAAAGGAGAAATCCCATCACTATCGCGTCCAAAACGATGCGTAGATCTGACACAAGTCTTCATTTAGGAAGAACTTCATATTGTTTCATTGGTCGTTTTGAATTTACAAAGAAAGAGGTGATTAAGAGACTGTGTTACTTCGTTCTAGTTTGATTAACGTCAAAAAAGAGAAACCCATGACAATCTCGTCCAAAATCATGCGTACATCTTAAACAAGTCTTCATTTAGGGAGACCTTCTTATCGTTTCATTGGTTCTCTAAAATTGTCAAAGAAAAAGGTGATTAGCAGTCCTATTAATTCGTTCTAATTTTATTAGCATCAAAAGGACCAAATCAATGACTATCGCGTTAAAAACGATGCGTACATTTCACACAAGTCTTGATTTATGAAGACCTTTTTATTGTTTCATTGGGTCTCTCAAATTGTCAAAGAAAGAGGTGATTATGAGTCCTATGACTTCGTTCTAATTTAATTAGCATCAAATGGAGCCATCCTATCACTAGTGCATTCAAAACGATCCGTACATCTCACAGAAGTCTTCATTTAGGGAGACCTTTGTATTGTTTGATTAGTTCTCTCAAATTGTCAAAATATAGGTGATTATGAGTCCTATTACTTCATTCTAGTTGAAATTAGCATCAAAAGGAGAAATCCCATCACTATCGCGTCCAAAACGATGCGTAGATCTCACACAAGTCTTCATTTAGAGAGACCTTCATATTGTTTCATTGGTTGTTTCGAATTTACAAAGGAAGAGGTGATTAAGAGACTTTGTTACTTCGTTCTAGTTTGATTAACGTCAAAAAAGAGAAACCTATGACAATCTCGTCCAAAACGATGCGTACATCTCACACAAGTCTTCATTTAGGGAGACCGTATTATTTCATTAATTCTCTCAAATTATCAAATTATAGGTGATTATGAGTCCTATTACTTCGTTCTAGTTGAAATTAGCATCAAAAGGAGCAATCGCATCACTATCGCGTCCAAAACGATGCGTAGATCTCACACAAGTCTTCATTTAGGGAGACCTTCATATTGTTTCATTGCTAGTTTCAAATTTACAAAGAAAGAGGTGATTAAGAGTTGTATTACTTTGTTCTAGTTTGATTAGCGTCAAAAGGAGAAACCCATGACTATCGCTTCCAAAACCAAGCGTACATCTCACACAAGTCTTCATTTAGGGAGACCTTCTTATTATTTCATTGCTTCTCTAAAATTGTCAAAGAAAGAGGTGATTAGTAGTCCTATTAATTCGTTCTAATTTGATTAGCATCAAAAGGACCAAATCAATGACTATCGCGTTAAAAGCGTTGCGTACATCTCACACAAGCCTTGATTTATGGAGACTTTCTTATTGTTTAATTGGTTCTCTCAATTTGTTAAATAAAGAGGTGATTATGAGTCCTATAATTTCGTTCTAGTTTGATTAGCATCAAAAGGAGCAATCCAATCAAAAGTGCATTCAAAACGATCCGTACATCTCACACAAGTCTTCATTTAGAGAGACCATCTTATTGTTTGATTAGTTATGTCAAATTGTTAAAATATAGGTGATTATGAGTCCTATTACTTCATTCTAGTTGAAATTAGCATCAAAAGGAGAAATCCCATCACTATCGCGTCCAAAACGATGCGTAGATCTCACACAAGTCTTCATTTAGGGAGACCTTCATATTGTTTCATTGGTTGTTTCGAATTTACAAAGAAAGAGGTGATTAAGAGTTGTATTACTTCGTTCTAGTTTGATTAGCGTCAAAAGTAGAAACCCATGACTATCGCGTTCAAAATCTTGTGTACATCTCACACAAGTCTTCATTTATGGAGATCTTCTATTTGTTTCATTGGTACTCTAAAATAGTCAAAGAAAGAGGTGATTAGGAGTCCTATTAATTCGTTCTAATTTGATTAGCATCAAAACGACTAAATCAATGATTATCGCATTAAAAACTATACGTACATCTCACACAAGTCTTGATTTAGGGAGACCTTTTTATTGTTTCATTGGGTTTCTCAAATTGTCAAAGAAAGAGGTGATTATGAGTCCTATGACTTCGTTCTAATTTAATTAGCATCAAATGGAGCCATCCTATCACTAGTGCATTCAAAATGATCCGTACATCTCACACAAGTCTTCATTTAGGGAGACCTTTATATTGTTTCATTGGTTGTTTCGAATTTACAAAGAAAGAGGTGATTAAGAGTTGTATTACTTCGTTCTAGTTTGATTAGCGTCAAAAGGAGAACCCCATGACTATCGCGCCCAAAACCATGCGTACATCTCACACAAGTCTTCATTTAGGGTGACTTTCTTATTGTTTAATTGCTTCTCTAAAATTGTCAAAGAAAAAGGTGATTTGGAGTCCTATTAATTCGTTCTAATTTGATTAGCATCAAAAGGACCAAATCAATGACTATCGCGTTAAAAACGATGTGTACATCTCTCACAAGTCTTGATTTAGGGAGACCTTCTTATTGTTTCATTGGTTCTCTCAAATTGTCAAAGAAATAGGTGATTATGAGTCCTATGACTTCCTTCTAGTTTGATTAGCATCAAAAGGAGCAATCCTATCACTAGTGCATTCAAAACGATCCGTACATCTCAGACAAGTCTTCATTTTGGGAAAACTTCTTATTGTTTGATTAGTTCTCTCAAATTGTTAAAATATAGGTGATTATGAGTCCTATTACTTCATTCTAGTTGAAATTAGCATCAAAAGGAGCAATCCCATCACTATCGCGTCCAAAACGATGCGTAGATCTCACACAAGTCTTCATTTAGGGAGACCTTCATATTGTTTCATTGGTTGTTTCGAATTTACAAAGAAAGAGGTTATTAAGAGACTGTGTTACTTCGTTTTAGTTTGATTAGCATTAAAAAGGAGAAACCCATGACAATCGCGTCCAAAACCATGCGTACATCTCACACAATTCTTCATTTAGGGAGACCTTCTTATTGTTTCATTGGTTCTCTCAAATTGTCAAAGAAAGAGGTGATTATGAGTCCTATGACTTCCTTCTAGTTTGATTAGCATCAAAAGGAGCAATCCTATCACTAGTGCATTCAAAACGATCCGTACATCTCACACAAGTCTTTATTTCGGGAAACCTTCTTATTATTTGATTAGTTCTCTCAAATTGATAAAATATAGGTGATTATGAGTCCTATTACTTCATTCTTGTTGAAATTAGCATCAAAAGGAGCAATCCCATCACTATCGCGTCCAAAACGATGCGTAGGTTCACAAGTCTTCATTTAGGGACGCCTTCATATTATTTCATTGGTTGTTTTGAATTTACAAAGAAAGAGGTGATTAAGAGACTGTGTTACTTCGTTCTAGTTTGATTAACATCAAAAAAGAGAAACCCATGACAATCTCGTCCAAAACCATGCGTACATCTCACACAAGTCTTCATTTAGGGAGACCTTCTTATTATTTCATTAGTTATCTCAAATTGTCAAATTATAGGTGATTATGAGTCCTATTACTTCGTTCTAGTTGAAATTAGCATCAAAAGGAGCAATCGCATCACTATCGCGTCCAAAACGATGCGTAGATCTCACACAAGTCTTCATTTAGGGAGACCTTCATATTGTTTCATTGGTTGTTTCGAATTTACAAAGAAAGAGGTGATTAAGAGACTTTGTTACTTCGTTCTAGTTTGATTAACGACAAAAAAGAGAAACCTATGACAATCTCGTCCAAAACGATGCGTATATCTCACACAAGTCTTCATTTAGGGAGACCGTATTATTTTATTAATTCTCTCAAATTGTCAAATTATAGGTGATTATGAGTTCTATTACTTCGTTCTAGTTGAAATTAGCATCAAAAGGAGCAATCACATCACTATCGCGTCCAAAACGATGCGTAGATCTCACACAAGTCTTCATTTAGGGAGACCTTCATATTGTTTCATTGCTAGTTTCAAATTTACAAAGAAAGAGGTGATTAGGAGTTGTATTACTTTGTTCTAGTTTGATTAGCGTCAAAAGGAGAAACCCATGACTATCGCTTCCAAAACCACGCGTACATCTCACACAAGTCTTCATTTAGGGAGACCTTCTTATTGTTTCATTGCTTCTCTAAAATTGTCAAAGAAAGAGGTGATTAGTAGTCCTATTAATTCGTTCTAATTTGATTAGCATCAAAAGGACCAAATCAATGACTATCGCGTTAAAAACGTTGCGTACATCTCACACAAGTCTTGATTTATGGAGACTTTCTTATTGGTTAATTGGTTCTCTCAATTTGTTAAATAAAGAGGTGATTATGAGTCCTATAATTTCGTTCTAGTTTGATTAGCATCAAAAGGAGCAATCCAATCAAAAGTGCATTCAAAACGATCCGTACATCTCACACAAGTCTTCATTTAGAGAGACCATCTTATTGTTTGATTAGTTCTGTCAAATTGTTAAAATATAGGTGATTATGAGTCCTATTACTTCATTCTAGTTGAAATTAGCATCAAAAGGAGAAATCCCATCACTATCGCGTCCAAAACGATGCGTAGATCTCACACAAGTCTTCATTTAGGGAGACCTTCATATTGTTTCATTGGTTGTTTCGAATTTACAAAGAAAGAGGTGATTAAAAGTTGTATTACTTCGTTCTAGTTTGATTAGCGTCAAAAGTAGAAACCCATGACTATCGCGTTCAAAATCTTGCGTACATCTCACACAAGTCTTCATTTATGGAGATCTTCTATTTGTTTCATTGGTACTTTAAAATAGTCAAAGAAAGAGGTGATTAGGAGTCCTATTAATTCGTTCTAATTTGATTAGCATCAAAACGACCAAATCAATGATTATCGCGTTAAAAACTATACGTACATCACACACAAGTCTTGATTTAGGGAGACCTTTTTATTGTTTCATTGGGTTTCTCAAATTGTCAAAGAAAGAGGTGATTATGAGTCCTATGACTTCGTTCTAATTTAATTAGCATCCAATGGAGCCATCCTATCACTAGTGCATTCAAAATGATCCGTACATCTCACACAAGTCTTCATTTAGGGAGACCTTTGTATTGTTTGATTAGTTCTCTCAAATTGTCAAAATATAGGTGATTATGAGTCCTATTACTTCATTCTAGTTGAAATTAGCATCAAAAGGAGCAATCCATCACTATCGCGTCCAAAACGATGCGTAGATCTCACACAAGTTTTCATTTAGGGAGACCTTCATATTGTTTCATTGGCTGTTTCGAATTTACAAAGAAAGAGGTGATTAAGAGTTGTATTACTTTGTTCTAGTTTGATTAGCGTTAAAAGTAGAAACCCATGACTATCGCGTTCAAAATCATGAATACATCTCACACAAGTCTTCATTTAGAGAAACCTTCTTATTATTTCATTGGTTCTCTAAAATTGTCAAAGAAAGAGGTGATTAGGAGTCCTATTAATTCGTTCTAATTTGATTAGCATCAAAAGGACCAAATCAATGACTATCGCGTTAAAAACGATGTGTACATCTCTCACAAGTCTTGATTTAGGGAGACCTTCTTATTGTTTCATTGGTTCGAATTTACAAAGAAAGAGGTGATTAAGAGTTGTAATACTTCGTTCTAGTTTGATTAGGATCAAAAGGAGAAACTCATTACAATCGCGTCCAAAACCCATGACTATCGCGTCCAAAACCATGCGTACATCTCACACAAGTCTTCATTTAGGGAGACCTTCATATTGTTTTATTGGTTGTTTCGAATTTACAAAGAAAGAGGTGATTAAGAGACTTTGTTACTTCGTTCTAGTTTGATTAACGTCAAAAAAGAGAAACCTATGACAATCTCGTCCAAAACGATGCGTACATCTCACACAAGTCATCATTTAGGGAGACCGTATTATTTCATTAATTCTCTCAAATTGTCAAATTATAGGTGATTATGAGTCCTATTACTTCGTTCTAGTTGAAATTAGCATCAAAAGGAGCAATCGCATCACTATCGCATCCAAAACGATGCGTAGATTTCACACAAGTCTTCATTTAGGGAGACCTTCATTTTGTTTCATTGCTGGTTTCAAATTTACAAAGAAAGAGGTGATTAAGAGTTGTATTACTTCGTCCCAGTTTGATTAGCGTCAAAAGTGAAACCCATGACTATCGCTTCCAAAACCATGCGTACATCTCACACAAGTCTTCATTTAGGGAGACCTTCTTATTGTTTCATTGCTTCTCTAAAATTGTCAAAGAAAGAGGTGATTAGTAGTCCTATTAATTCGTTCTAATTTGATTAGCATCAAAAGGACCAAATCAATGACTATCGCGTTAAAAACGATGAGTACATCTCACACAAGTCTTGATTTATAGAGACCTTCTTATTGTTTTATTGGTTCTCTCAATTTGTTAAAGAAAGAGGTGATTATGAGTCCTATAATTTCGTTCTAGTTTGATTAGCATCAAAAGGAGCATTCCAATCAATAGTGCATTCAAAATGATCCGTACATCTCACACAAGTCTTCATTTAGAGAGACCATCTTATTGTTTGATTAGTTATGTCAAATTGTTAAAATATAGGTGATTATGAGTCCTATTACTTCATTCTAGTTGAAATTAGCATCAAAAGGAGAAATCCCATCCCTATCGCGTCCAAAACGATGCGTAGATCTCACACAAGTCTTCATTTAGACAGACCTTCATATTGTTTCATTGGTTGTTTCGAATTTACAAAGAAAGAGGTGATTAAGAGTTGTATTACTTCGTTCTAGTTTGATTAGCGTCAAAAGTAGAAACCCATGACTATCGCGTTCAAAATCTTGCGTACATCTCACACAAGTCTTCATTTATGGAGATCTTCTATTTGTTTCATTGGTACTCTAAAATAGTCAAAGAAAGAGGTGATTAGGAGTCCTATTAATTCGTTCTAATTTGATTAGCATCAAAAAGACCAAATCAATGATTATCGCGTTAAAAACTATACGTACATCTCACACAAGTCTTGATTTAGGGAGACCTTTTTATTGTTTCATTGGGTCTCTCAAATTGTCAAAGAAAGAGGTGATTATGAGTCCTATGACTTCGTTCTAATTTAATTAGCATCAAATGGAGCCATCCTATCACTAGTGCATTCAAAATGATCCGTACATCTCACACAAGTCTTCATTTAGGGAGACCTTCGTATTGTTTGATTAGTTCTCTCAAATTGTCAAAATATAGGTGATTATGAGTCCTATTACTTCATTCTAGTTGAAATTAGCAACAAAAGGAGCAATCCATCACTATCGCGTCCAAAACGATGCGTAGATCTCACACAAGTTTTCATTTAGGGAGACCTTCATATTGTTTCATTGGTTGTTTCGAATTTACAAAGAAAGAGGTGATTAAGAGTTGTATTACTTCGTTCTAGTTTGATTAGCGTCAAAAGTAGAAACCCATGACTATCGCGTTCACAATCTTGCGTACATCTCACACAAGTCTTCATTTATAGAGATCTTCTATTTGTTTCATTGGTACTTTAAAATAGTCAAAGAAAGAGGTGATTAGGAGTCCTATTAATTCGTTCTAATTTGATTAGCATCAAAACGACCAAATCAATGATTATCGCGTTAAAAACTATACGTACATCTCACACAAGTCTTGATTTAGGGAGACCTTTTTATTGTTTCATTGGGTTTCTCAAATTGTCAAAGAAAGAGGTGATTATGAGTCTTATGACTTCGTTCTAATTTAATTAGCATCAAATGGAGCCATCCTATCACTAGTGCATTCAAAATGATCCGTACATCTCACACAAGTCTTCATTTAGGGAGACCTTTGTATTGTTTGATTAGTTCTCTCAAATTGTCAAAATATAGGTGATTATGAGTCCTATTACTTCATTCTAGTTGAAATTAGCATCAAAAGGAGCAATCCATCACTATCGCGTCCAAAACGATGCGTAGATCTCACACAAGTTTTCATTTAGGGAGACCTTCATATTGTTTCATTGGCTGTTTCGAATTTACAAAGAAAGAGGTGATTAAGAGTTGTATTACTTTGTTCTAGTTTGATTAGCGTTAAAAGTAGAAACCCATGACTATCGCGTTCAAAATCATGAATACATCTCACACAAGTCTTCATTTAGAGAAACCTTCTTATTATTTCATTGGTTCTCTAAAATTGTCAAAGAAAGAGGTGATTAGGAGTCCTATTAATTCGTTCTAATTTGATTAGCATCAAAAGGACCAAATCAATGACTATCGCGTTAAAAACGATGTGTACATCTCTCACAAGTCTTGATTTAGGGAGACCTTCTTATTGTTTTATTGGTTCTCTCAAATTGTCAAAGAAAGAGGTGATTATGAGTCCTATGACTTCCTTCTAGTTTGATTAGCATCAAAAGGAGCAATCCTATCACTAGTGCATTCAAAACGATCCGTACATCTCAGACAAGTCTTCATTTTGGGAAACCTTCTTATTGTTTGATTAGTTCTCTCAAATTGTTAAAATATAGGTGATTATGAGTCCTATTACTTCATTCTAGTAGAAATTAGCATCAAAAGGAGCAATCCCATCACTATCGCGTCCAAAACGATGCGTAGATCTCACACAAGTCTTAATTTAGGGAGACCTTCATATTGTTTCATTGGTTGTTTCGAATTTACAAAGAAAGAGGTTATTAAGAGACTGTGTTACTTCGTTTTAGTTTGATTAGCATTAAAAAGGAGAAACCCATGACAATCGCGTCCAAAACCATGCGTACATCTCACACAATTCTGCATTTAGGGAGACCTTCTTATTGTTTCATTGGTTCTCTCAAATTATCAAAGAAAGAGGTGATTATGAGTCCTATGACTTCCTTCTAGTTTGATTAGCATCAAAAGGAGCAATCCTATCACTAGTGCATTTAAAACGATCCGTACATCACACACAAATCTTTATTTCGGGAAACCTTCTTCTTATTTGATTAGTTCTCTCAAATTGATAAAATATAGGTGATTATGAGTCCTATTACTTCATTCTTGTTGAAATTAGCATCAAAAGGAGCAATCCCATCACTATCGCGTCCAAAATGATGCGTAGGTTCACAAGTCTTAATTTAGGGAGACCTTCATATTGTTTCATTGGTTGTTTTGAATTTATAAAGAAAGAGGTGATTAAGAGACTGTGTTACTTCAATCTAGTTTGATTAACATCAAAAAAGAGAAACCCATGACAATCTCGTCCAAAACCATGCGTACATCTCACACAAGTCTTCATTTAGGGAGACCTTCTTATTATTTCATTAGTTATCTCAAATTGTCAAATTATAGGTGATTATGAGTACTATTACTTCGTTCTAGTTGAAAATAGCATCAAATGGAGCAATAGCATCACTATCGCGTCCAAAACGATGCGTAGATCTCACACAAGTCTTCATTTAGGGAGACCTTCATATTGTTTTATTGGTTGTTTCGAATTTACAAAGAAAGAGGTGATTAAGAGACTTTGTTACTTCGTTCTAGTTTGATTAACGTCAAAAAAGAGAAACCTATGACAATCTCATCCAAAACCATGTGTACATCTCACACAAGTCTTCATTTAGGGAGACCTTATTATTTCATTAATTCTCTCAAATTGTCAAATTATAGGTGATTATGAGTCCTATTACTTCGTTCTAGTTGAAATTAGCATCAAAAGGAGCAATCGCATCACTATCGCATCCAAAACGATGCGTAGATTTCACACAAGTCTTCATTTAGGGAGACCTTCATTTTGTTTCATTGCTGGTTTCAAATTTACAAAGAAAGAGGTGATTAAGAGTTGTATTACTTCGTCCCAGTTTGATTAGCGTCAAAAGTGAAACCCATGACTATCGCTTCCAAAACCATGCGTACATCTCACACAAGTCTTCATTTAGGGAGACCTTCTTATTGTTTCATTGCTTCTCTAAAATTGTCAAAGAAAGAGGTGATTAGTAGTCCTATTAATTCGTTCTAATTTGATTAGCATCAAAAGGACCAAATCAATGACTATCGCGTTAAAAACGATGAGTACATCTCACACAAGTCTTGATTTATAGAGACCTTCTTATTGTTTTATTGGTTCTCTCAATTTGTTAAAGAAAGAGGTGATTATGAGTCCTATAATTTCGTTCAAGTTTGATTAGCATCAAAAGGAGCATTCCAATCAATAGTGCATTCAAAATGATCCGTACATCTCACACAAGTCTTCATTTAGAGAGACCATCTTATTGTTTGATTAGTTATGTCAAATTGTTAAAATATAGGTGATTATGAGTCCTATTACTTCATTCTAGTTGAAATTAGCATCAAAAGGAGAAATCCCATCCCTATCGCGTCCAAAACGATGCGTAGATCTCACACAAGTCTTCATTTAGGCAGACCTTCATATTGTTTCATTGGTTGTTTCGAATTTATAAAGAAAGAGGTGATTAAGAGTTGTATTACTTCGTTCTAGTTTGATTAGCGTCAAAAGTAGAAACCCATGACTATCGCGTTCAAAATCTTGCGTACATCTCACACAAGTCTTCATTTATGGAGATCTTCTATTTGTTTCATTGGTACTCTAAAATAGTCAAAGAAAGAGGTGATTAGGAGTCCTATTAATTCGTTCTAATTTGATTAGCATCAAAAAGACCAAATCAATGATTATCGCGATAAAAACTATACGTACATCTCACACAAGTCTTGATTTAGGGAGACCTTTTTATTGTTTCATTGGGTCTCTCAAATTGTCAAAGAAAGAGGTGATTATGAGTCCTATGACTTCGTTCTAATTTAATTAGCATCAAATGGAGCCATCCTATCACTAGTGCATTCAAAATGATCCGTACATCTCACACAAGTCTTCATTTAGGGAGACCTTCGTATTGTTTGATTAGTTCTCTCAAATTGTCAAAATATAGGTGATTATGAGTCCTATTACTTCATTCTAGTTGAAATTAGCATCAAAAGGAGCAATCCATCACTATCGCGTCCAAAACGATGCGTAGATCTCACACAAGTTTTCATTTAGGGAGACCTTCATATTGTTTCATTGGTTGTTTCGAATTTACAAAGAAAGAGGTGATTAAGAGTTGTATTACTTCGTTCTAGTTTGATTAGCGTCAAAAGTAGAAACCCATGACTATCGCGTTCAAAATCTTGCGTACATCTCACACAAGTCTTCATTTATGGAGATCTTCTATTTGTTTCATTGGTACTTTAAAATAGTCAAAGAAAGAGGTGATTAGGAGTCCTATTAATTCGTTCTAATTTGATTAGCATCAAAACGACCAAATCAATGATTATCGCGTTAAAAACTATACGTACATCACACACAAGTCTTGATTTAGGGAGACCTTTTTATTGTTTCATTGGGTTTCTCAAATTGTCAAAGAAAGAGGTGATTATGAGTCCTATGACTTCGTTCTAATTTAATTAGCATCCAATGGAGCCATCCTATCACTAGTGCATTCAAAATGATCCGTACATCTCACACAAGTCTTCATTTAGGGAGACCTTTGTATTGTTTGATTAGTTCTCTCAAATTGTCAAAATATAGGTGATTATGAGTCCTATTACTTCATTCTAGTTGAAATTAGCATCAAAAGGAGCAATCCATCACTATCGCGTCCAAAACGATGCGTAGATCTCACACAAGTTTTCATTTAGGGAGACCTTCATATTGTTTCATTGGTTGTTTCGAATTTACAAAGAAAGAGGTGATTAAGAGTTGTATTACTTTGTTCTAGTTTGATTAGCGTTAAAAGTAGAAACCCATGACTATCGCGTTCAAAATCATGAATACATCTCACACAAGTCTTCATTTAGAGAAACCTTCTTATTATTTCATTGGTTCTCTAAAATTGTCAAAGAAAGAGGTGATTAGGAGTCCTATTAATTCGTTCTAATTTGATTAGCATCAAAAGGACCAAATCAATGACTATCGCGTTAAAAACGATGTGTACATCTCTCACAAGTCTTGATTTAGGGAGACCTTCTTATTGTTTTATTGGTTCTCTCAAATTGTCAAAGAAAGAGGTGATTATGAGTCCTATGACTTTCTTCTAGTTTGATTAGCATCAAAAGGAGCAATCCTATCACTAGTGCATTCAAAACGATCCGTACATCTCAGACAAGTCTTCATTTTGGGAAACATTCTTATTGTTTGATTAGTTCTCTCAAATTGTTAAAATATAGGTGATTATGAGTCCTATTACTTCATTCTAGTAGAAATTAGCATCAAAAGGAGCAATCCCATCACTATCGCGTCCAAAACGATGCGTAGATCTCACACAAGTATTAATTTAGGGAGACCTTCATATTGTTTCATTGGTTGTTTCGAATTTACAAAGAAAGAGGTTATTAAGAGACTGTGTTACTTCGTTTTAGTTTGATTAGCATTAAAAAGGAGAAACCCATGACAATCGCGTCCAAAACCATGCGTACATCTCACACAATTCTGCATTTAGGGAGACCTTCTTATTGTTTCATTGGTTCTCTCAAATTATCAAAGAAAGAGGTGATTATGAGTCCTATGACTTCCTTCTAGTTTGATTAGCATCAAAAGGAGCAATCCTATCACTAGTGCATTTAAAACGATCCGTACATCACACACAAATCTTTATTTCGGGAAACCTTCTTCTTATTTGATTAGTTCTCTCAAATTGATAAAATATAGGTGATTATGAGTCCTATTACTTCATTCTTGTTGAAATTAGCATCAAAAGGAGCAATCCCATCACTATCGCGTCCAAAATGATGCGTAGGTTCACAAGTCTTAATTTAGGGAGACCTTCATATTGTTTCATTGGTTGTTTTGAATTTATAAAGAAAGAGGTGATTAAGAGACTGTGTTACTTCAATCTAGTTTGATTAACATCAAAAAAGAGAAACCCATGACAATCTCGTCCAAAACCATGCGTACATCTCACACAAGTCTTCATTTAGGGAGACCTTCTTATTATTTCATTAGTTATCTCAAATTGTCAAATTATAGGTGATTATGAGTACTATTACTTCGTTCTAGTTGAAAATAGCATCAAATGGAGCAATAGCATCACTATCGCGTCCAAAACGATGCGTAGATCTCACACAAGTCTTCATTTAGGGAGACCTTCATATTGTTTTATTGGTTGTTTCGAATTTTCAAAGAAAGAGGTGATTAAGAGACTTTGTTACTTCGTTCTAGTTTGATTAACGTCAAAAAAAAGAAACCTATTACAATCTCGTCCAAAACCATGTGTACATCTCACACAAGTCTTCATTTAGGGAGACCTTATTATTTCATTAATTCTCTCAAATTGTCAAATTATAGGTGATTATGAGTCCTATTACTTCGTTCTAGTTGAAATTAGCATCAAAAGGAGCAATCGCATCACTATCGCATCCAAAACGATGCGTAGATTTCACACAAGTCTTCATTTAGGGAGACCTTCATTTTGTTTCATTGCTGGTTTCAAATTTACAAAGAAAGAGGTGATTAAGAGTTGTATTACTTCGTCCCAGTTTGATTAGTGTCAAAAGTGAAACCCATGACTATCGCTTCCAAAACCATGCGTACATCTCACACAAGTCTTCATTTAGGGAGACCTTCTTATTGTTTCATTGGTTCTCTAAAATTGTCAAAGAAAGAGGTGATTAGTAGTCCTATTAATTCGTTCTAATTTGATTAGCATCAAAAGGACCAAATCAATGACTATCGCGTTAAAAACGATGAGTACATCTCACACAAGTCTTGATTTATGGAGACCTTCTTATTGTTTAATTGGTTCTCTCAATTTGTTAAAGAAAGAGGTGATTATGAGTCCTATAATTTCGTTCTAGTTTGATTAGCATCAAAAGGAGCATTCCAATCAATAGTGCATTCAAAATGATCCGTACATCTCACACAAGTCTTCATTTAGAGAGACCATCTTATTGTTTGATTAGTTCTGTCAAATTGTTAAAATATAGGTGATTATGAGTCCTATTACTTCATTCTAGTTGAAATTAGAATCAAAAGGAGAAATCCCATCTCTATCGCGTCCAAAACGATGCGTAGATCTCACACAAGTCTTCATTTAGGCAGACCTTCATATTGTTTCATTGGTTGTTTCGAATTTACAAAGAAAGAGGTGATTAAGAGTTGTATTACTTCGTTCTAGTTTGATTAGCGTCAAAAGTAGAAACCCATGACTATCGCGTTCAAAATCTTGCGTACATCTCACACAAGTCTTCATTTATGGAGATCTTCTATTTGTTTCATTGGTACTCTAAAATAGTCAAAGAAAGAGGTGATTAGGAGTCCTATAAATTCGTTCTAATTTGATTAGCATCAAAAAGACCAAATCAATGATTATCGCGTTAAAAACTATACGTACATCTCACACAAGTCTTGATTTAGGGAGACCTTTTTATTGTTTTATTGGGTCTCTCAAATTGTCAAAGAAAGAGGTGATTATGAGTCCTATGACTTCGTTCTAATTTAATTAGCATCAAATGGAGCCATCCTATCACTAGTGCATTCAAAATGATCCGTACATCTCACACAAGTCTTCATTTAGGGAGACCTTTGTATTGTTTGATTAGTTCTCTCAAATTGTCAAAATATAGGTGATTATGAGTCCTATTACTTCATTCTAGTTGAAATTAGCATCAAAAGGAGCAATCCATCACTATCGCTTCCAAAAAGATGCGTAGATCTCACACAAGTCTTCATTTAGGGAGACCTTCATATTGTTTCATTGGTTCTTTCGAATTTACAAAGAATGAGGTGATTAAGAGTTGTATTACTTTGTTCTAGTTTGATTAGCGTTAAAAGTAGAAACCCATGACTATCGCGTTCAAAATCATGAATACATCTCACACAAGTCTTCATTTAGAGAGACCTTCTTATTATTTCATTGGTTCTCTAAAATTGTCAAAGAAAGAGGTGATTAGGAGTCCTATTAATTCGTTCTAATTTGATTAGCATCAAAAGGACCAAATCAATGACTATCGCGTTAAAAATGATGCGTACATCTCTCACAAGTATTGATTTAGGGAGACCTTCTTATTGTTTCATTGGTTCTCTAAAATTGTCAAAGAAAGAGGTGATTATGAGTCCTATGACTTCCTTCTAGTTTGATTAGCATCAAAAGGAGCAATCCAATCACTAGTGCATTGAAAACGATCCGTACATCTCAGACAAGTCTTCATTTTGGGAAACCTTCTTATTGTTTGATTAGTTCTCTCAAATTGTTAAAATATAGGTGATTATGAGTCCTATTACTTCATTCTAGTTGAAATTAGCATCAAAAGGAGCAATCCCATCACTATCGCGTCCAAAACGATGCGTAGATCTCACACAAGTCTTCATTTAGGGAGACCTTTGTATTGTTTGATTAGTTCTCTCAAATTGTCAAAATATAGGTGATTATGAGTCCTATTACTTCATTCTAGTTGAAATTAGCATCAAAAGGAGCAATCCATCACTATCGCGTCCAAAACGATGCGTAGATCTCACACAAGTTTTCATTTAGGGAGACCTTCATATTGTTTCATTGGTTGTTTCGAATTTACAAAGAAAGAGGTGATTAAGAGTTGTATTACTTCGTTCTAGTTTGATTAGCGTCAAAAGTAGAAACCCATGACTATCGCGTTCAAAATCTTGCGTACATCTCACACAAGTCTTCATTTATGGAGATCTTCTATTTGTTTCATTGGTACTTTAAAATAGTCAAAGAAAGAGGTGATTAGGAGTCCTATTAATTCGTTCTAATTTGATTAGCATCAAAACGACCAAATCAATGATTATCGCGTTAAAAACTATACGTACATCTCACACAAGTCTTGATTTAGGGAGACCTTTTTATTGTTTCATTGGTTCTCTCAAATTAGAAAAAAAAGAGGTGATTATGAGTCCTATGACTTCCTTCTAGTTTGATTAGCATCAAAATGAGCAATCCTATCACTAGTGCATTCAAAACAATCCGTACATCTCACACAAGTCTTCATTTAGGGAAACGTTCTTATTGTTTGATTAGTTCTCTCAAATTGTTAAAATATAGGTGATTATGAGTCCTATTACTTCATTCTAGTTGAAATTAGCATCAAAAGGAGCAATCCATCACTATCGCGTCCAAAACGATGCGTAGATCTCACACAAGTTTTCATTTAGGGAGACCTTCATATTGTTTCATTGGTTGTTTCGAATTTACAAAGAAAGAGGTGATTAAGAGTTGTATTACTTTGTTCTAGTTTGATTAGCGTTAAAAGTAGAAACCCATGACTATCGCGTTCAAAATCATGAATACATCTCACACAAGTCTTCATTTAGAGAAACCTTCTTATTATTTCATTGGTTCTCTAAAATTGTCAAAGAAAGAGGTGATTAGGAGTCCTATTAATTCGTTCTAATTTGATTAGCATCAAAAGGACCAAATCAATGACTATCGCGTTAAAAACGATGTGTACATCTCTCACAAGTCTTGATTTAGGGAGACCTTCTTATTGTTTTATTGGTTCTCTCAAATTGTCAAAGAAAGAGGTGATTATGAGTCCTATGACTTCCTTCTAGTTTGATTAGCATCAAAAGGAGCAATCCTATCACTAGTGCATTCAAAACGATCCGTACATCTCAGACAAGTCTTCATTTTGGGAAACCTTCTTATTGTTTGATTAGTTCTCTCAAATTGTTAAAATATAGGTGATTATGAGTCCTATTACTTCATTCTAGTAGAAATTAGCATCAAAAGGAGCAATCCCATCACTATCGCGTCCAAAACGATGCGTAGATCTCACACAAGTCTTAATTTAGGGAGACCTTCATATTGTTTCATTGGTTGTTTCGAATTTACAAAGAAAGAGGTTATTAAGAGACTGTGTTACTTCGTTTTAGTTTGATTAGCATTAAAAAGGAGAAACCCATGACAATCGCGTCCAAAACCATGCGTACATCTCGCACAATTCTGCATTTAGGGAGACCTTCTTATTGTTTCATTGGTTCTCTCAAATTATCAAAGAAAGAGGTGATTATGAGTCCTATGACTTCCTTCTAGTTTGATTAGCATCAAAAGGAGCAATCTTATCACTAGTGTATTCAAAACGACCCGTACATCTCACACAAGTCTTTATTTAGGGAGACCTTCTTATTGTTTGATTAGTTCTCTCAAATTGTTAAAATATAGGTGATTATGAGTCCTATTACTTCATTCTTGTTGAAATTAGCATCAAAAGGAGCAATCCCATCACTATCGCGTCCAAAATGATGCGTAGGTTCACAAGTCTTAATTTAGGGAGACCTTCATATTGTTTCATTGGTTGTTTTGAATTTATAAAGAAAGAGGTGATTAAGAGACTGTGTTACTTCAATTTAGTTTGATTAACATCAAAAAAGAGAAACCCATGACAATCTCGTCCAAAACCATGCGTACATCTCACACAAGTCTTCATTTAGGGAGACTGTAAGAACCCGAATTTTCAGATATTATTAATTAAGGATTTAATAAATAAAATTCTTAAGGTATGAGATGGATTCGAATAAGAATATATATGTGTGATACGAGGTATGTAGTATTGTGTTACATAGGGTAATATGAACTATGTAATATGTGATTTTGTGATTTATAAATATATTATTAATATATATTTATTATTTATTATAGAGATGAATTAGCAAGAAGATGGATAAGATTTATCTATTCGGTATTAAATAATTTATATAATTATTTATCATAGTAAGATTGGTGACATTAAATATATTTGATAATCACCATCTTCTGGAGTATATGTATGTTGTTGAAGAGAGAGAGAATAGAACCAATATATCTTTAGATAAACATTGGTTAGTGAATTACTAGTTGATTTAATATACCACGAGAAGTGAACATTAACGGAATATACATATGTGTTATATATATATATCTTGAATTATGTGGAAGGAATTAGATATATATATGAGAACCTTATAGGGGAATAGAGTTTGAACTTATAATTTAAACTTTGAATCATTTGAAGGAGGTAATAAAATATGTTGGTTAACCGATGTAGCAAGATAGCACATTAAAAAGCATGTTCAAGTATTTAAGAATTGAGATTATGGTTCTGCTATAGCAGAACTTGTCTGCCTATGAACTTGAGGTGGCGCAGCTGCGCCACTTCCAAGCTTATGACCAGCGCAGCTGCGCCGGTCTGTAGAAAATTCTGAGAGTTGTGTAATCTGAACTTGGGAATATGTATATTAGTAATTAAAATGTGGGTCATGAATGGGTTAAGTTAGCAAAGCATGATTTGAATGAGAAATTAATTAACTCGGAATAAATATTGGTTAATTAAGTGATATTATGGAATATTATATTATAAAACCTTGTGTGGCAGTGGTGAGATAGTAATTTGAATAAATAAGTTAATTCACTCAAATAAAATGGTGAATTAAGGATTATGTGTTGTATAAAGAAAAAGAAAGAGATATGATTTTCCTAATAAAGGGTATTAAAATAATTTCTAATATTGAATTATTTTAATAAAAGGAGGAAATGTTATTTTTGAATAATAATATTACCTTATATGTTTTTGTATGAGGTGTGTTTGATTAATATGGTAAATATATTAAAACGTATTTGCTATATGTAATTAAATTGATGGAAACGATTTATTATAATAGAAAATAAACTTATTATCTATTTTCTATATATAATATATGTACATGTGTCGTACATATAGTTATTTGATATTATATTAAAAATAATATCATGAGACAATAAGTAAATTATTTTCTAATGACGAATGTGCTTATTTGGAGAAAACATAATATTTATGTTATGGCAAAATACATAATTTCTAATGTATTTTTCAAGGGAGTTTAATTAATGAAAGGAAACTAAGTTATTTTAATATATTAAATAACTTAAGTTATTATTTGATCGTGAATATTATTATTGGAATAATTAATAAAGTATATATTAATTATTATAAGCGTAAAGGTTATACTTATTATAAGTATAATTAATTGAAGTAGTTTAGCATTTTAATAGCTTGAGTTATTATATTTCCGTAAAGGTTATATATAATATTTGAATATTCGATTTGTAAAATATTTATATGTGGACCTTGGATTTAATAGTTCTAATTTAATTGAACAGGTTATAAGTAGTAATGTGGTGAGAAATGAGTAAGTGATGAGAATAATGATAAGCTTAAGATTGAGCTTGTGAGAGATGCCTTGTGTGGCACAATAATAGATTCATTAATGAATTGACTAATTTAATGATGGAGGAATTATTAATTAAACAATTAATCTAAATTAATTGTTAATTGTTATTATGATAATATGTTAAATTATTATGGCTAGTGATAGTATAATAATAAGGAAATCGATTATAAGTATAATTGGATTTGTGATGAGATAAATTGTCTTCTAATATTAATTATTGTTATGAACAATATACTATTATCAAGTAATTATTTGATAATATGATAATTAATGAGTAAATGATTTATAAATATAAAAAGATTTATATTTATTTAACGTGATAATAAATCATATAAAGTGTTAATCAATTAGCGTGGGAATTATAATTCCATGGATTAATGAGAAATGGATTAATTAATATTATTATTAATTAATTGATAAGATAAGTAATTTATTAATTTCTATGTGCAACCATGCGATATTAAAGTATAACGTATGATAGTTAACTATATGTTATACGAAGTATAAAGTGCAATGCGACTATGCTATATATGAATATAAACTATATAGTAAAGTTTATTGAGTTGTAAGAGATACATGAAATGTGGGTGTGACAATGTGTATATTAAGTATACAATAAAATAATATATCATAGATATATTGTAAACAATTATTGAATTAATGAAATTTAATAATAAAGGAGACAATACACTGTGATGATACCCGATAGAATTATATCCGGTAGGATGAAATGTACATGAATTTATATGTGCAAGTTAAAATTTAATACATGATAGTTTTATTGAGACTACATTGTGACACATTAATTTATAACTTAAGTTATATGAAATGAATGTGTACAACTTAAATGTATATGTAATGTGTATATATAAACCAAGTGTTGTATTACATGTTCCAAGTTGCTGAGATTTATTTGGTTACCCCAATATTAGAGTTACTCCTCTTCTTCTCCTTCACGTGAACACCACATGGCTACTCTCTATAGCCTCAAACTCAGCAAACTTAGGCTAGCAATGATCATGGGGGGAGTGGAGATCATGATGAGATTTACCAACTCTCACCTACCATTCCTTAACCATTATACAATCTTGCTATACATTGGTTTGATTTGGGAGATTTTGCATTTGTCTGGGTATTGATTTGGTTATAAATATGAAGCTCTCCTTCTTCATGTTTTCATTGCTGAGATTTTTGCTTAAGTGATATTGAGAGCATATTAAAGTAAGAATGCATTAGTAATATAGCAACATTTTGAGTTGAAGATTTCAGCAAGCTTGATACACATTAGCAGAGGTATAACACCTCATGTTCTTCAATTCATGTTTTCTGCAATTTCTAAGATTTCTAATTTCTTGATTCTTGAATTAAGCATAAATTTATTGATAACTTGATTGGAGTATGATTATTAGTTGCTATGCTAGCTTATAATCATGATAGAACTGTAATGTAGTAGCTTAGAATGATAATCTTTGCGAAATTCTGAGTTTGGCTTGAGGTACTGCCGAAGCAGAAGCTGCTCTGTTTCTGGCCGACCAACTGCGCAGCTGCGCCAGTTTTGTACTGGCCAGCAGCGCAGCTGCGCCGGTACCAGACTTGAGTTGGGCAAGGCCCTGCGCAGCTGCGCCAGTTTTGAACTGGGGCTCTGCGCAGCTGCGCCGGGACCAGTTTCTGGGTTTTGTTTTCTGTTGCAGGTTCTGTTATATGCTAGCATAAGTTATATAATTAGAACAAGCATGTGGACATAGATAACATACATATATGATTACCTTGATATGAAATGAGCATGTGTAACGATATTAGTACACACGATTGAAGAAAAACTTATAGTTTTGAAATGAAACTTATAGTTTCGATTGTGAACTTGGACACATATGTAATATGTATATAATCTGATATTTTAAACATGATAGTATGGTTTATATTGACATGAAATGCATGCTTAAAGTATTAACCGTACACTAGTATTAGAAGTTAAGATAATTTTCGAAATGATAAACTTAAGACTTTCGAAAACGAACTTAACCAAGACTAATGTCTTTTAGATTCTGACCATTTGAGAATATTTATGTGGTTTAAATATGAGTTTCTAGTGTATATGAAATACATATAGATGCCATGCATGTATTATGATTCCTTGTTGACTTAGTGTGATTTCCAATGAAAAGCTAAGGACATCAATTACCATATGAATTATGTTGTGATCATGCAAGCATATGCATTAGGATGTCATTATGCCTATAGACATGTTGACATGAGCATCATTTGATGGAGCATGGATATCACCTATGCCAACGTATTCAAGAAATAAAATTCTAAAGCATAAACTATGTGATTAACATATACATGTGTGATGAACGCACGAGCATGTATACTTAGTATTGTTTAGCCTCGTGGTGTGTTGATATGACTTTAGTAATGGACCATTAGTAACGTGGGCTTGATTTATTTAAAGTTTATCGGCATATGGCCTTAATTGGATTAGGATGAGCATCCTAGGTTTCGAACTTGAAATTATAACCATAGAGCATACGTATTGATTAATATCAGTAACTTGAATGATATTGATTGAACTCGGGTTGTCCAAGCAGCATGAAATGTCATTTCTGGTTTGACCAGTGAGTGGCGCAGCTGCGCCACTCTTAAGGCCAATACCTGCGCAGCTGCGCCATCCTGTTTTCAGGATTTATGCAGTCTGTTTGTTCTTGATTTTGTAGTAGACTTGTATTATTACTTAAACTGCAAATCATGGTCTGACCTCTACTGGTTTATGACTATATGATGAACATAGTAGCCTTGCATGACTAGTTAAGTATGACAAGGATTTTGAAAAGTGAAACAAGGTTCTAAGAAACAAGTTAGACAACAATGTAACCTTTATTATTACATTGAGAATGTATGGAAGTGTATAACTGATGGGTGTGATCTCTATGATTAATATAACTGTGTAGGATTACACAAAGTGCAGAGATTCTTAAGCAGTTAAGTCGTAGTTGTTAAACTACGAATCAGGCAAGTCTTTCAGTTCCTATTTGATATATGAATTCAATAACTGTTAGTTGAATTATATTATGCTGTGATAATGTGAACTTATATATGAACTGTATATGAGATATAAATGAGATTGAAAGTTGATCTTTGATGATATACTTGTTATGTGAAAATTAACATGCGTAGTAAATATAAATTATTTATAAATGCATGAACTGAGTATAATGTTGTATGCTATGTGATGCATGAAAACTGTTAGAATTGCTGAGCTGTCAAGCTCACTCTTGCAAATAACCACTTTTGCAGGTTAAGGACTTACGATAAAGACTTCGTGCTTCTTGATTGATAAAGATAAATAGTATCACAATGGAGAATACTGATTAGATTATTACTCGAACCATGTCTAGGTTCTAGTAGTTGTACTTGATATTTGTTTACGAGGTTTAATGCTTGTCGTACTATAAAGATGTATTAGATAATACATAGAGGATATCGAGTTGAGTTGTAAACCTTCATACGGTAGTTCTAATAGAATGAATCATAGTATATAGTTGATTCAAGGATTGTATTTGATTCAAAGTTATGAAATCAATAAAAAGATTTTATTCAAAGGATATTGAAAAGTTTAAATTATTCCGCATTTTAGTAACATCGAATATGATGTATAGACGAGATCTTGGATATAAATAGAAATTATATTCTAAATTATAATAAAGCAAGTTATATTCTTTTAGTAATGAATAAAAGATGTAATAGTTTGGCGATAGTAGTATCGTGACTGCACCGAATCAGAGGTTTCGAAGGAACGTGGATTTGGGGGCGTCACAGGTTGGTATCAAAGCTGTAGGTTATAAACCTTAGGTAAGTGTACCTTAGACTATAATCTGAGAGAGTGAAAAATAAGATTAAAATATATCTAAATGAAGATTCAAAGAAGAATCTTGAAATATCTAGAGAATGAGAATCAGGAGTTTCCTAACTCCGGTAATGAAAATGTGAAGACGATGTCTATAATATGAATATGACAAGGATAGTGAGAATAAACTCGGATGGAGTTTAGTTGATAGTAGGGAAAGAACCCTGAGGTAAAGCGATGATCACGACGTGATCAGATTGAACTGTGAAATGATAGATAGTCTGTAATGACTAAGTGTGTATAGCTTGATGCTATGAGAGAATGTACTATAAAAAGTACGAGAAGAACTCATGAGGAGTTGTATGTGATGAAACGTAGAAAGCTCGTAATGAGCAAGTGATAGAGTAAGATATAGTTAAGTGTTGGAATTCCATTGAGGACTCATGTGATGGCTTAGTTGTACAAACTTTTGTATGGGCAGAAGTTTTGTGCTTGCACTGAGTGCGTCACATTGATAATCGTTGGAATGTTAGTGTCGCGGTATCATTATACATATGGTGGAAAGGTGATTCTTTTCTCATGTTTATTTTGATAGATAGAGATTTCTAAGATATAATTATATAATATTAAGTTTAGGTGCGAGTTCTTAAGACTCATGCCTATGACAAGTTCGTGACTCATAATCGTATGATGGGACCCCTCAGCGAATGGACGAATTTGGTCTGACTAGGATAAGTCCCTCAGCCCATATGATTGTGGTAAGTTCCTGAACTTCCATGGTGTGGTAAGTTGGTGAACTGTACTGAGAATAGATATATTATATAAGAGTTTTGGAATAGTGAGCATTGATGGAGTAAGAGATTGGAGTTGATGGAGAAATTTGGATTTTTCTAAATCTTCTAGCTACGCTAGATTTTCAAAATTTATTGACTTCGTGCTAGTGTTTGCACTTTGGTTTTCTTGAGAAAAACATTGGGTCGGGTGACTAAACCAATGAGTTTTAAAAACAACACCGTTATTCGTATGTCTAAGCTATTTGTTTCGGCCAAGACAAAAATAATTTGAAAATCTTTCAAAATGTATTTTGACCATGTGCATCATTTGATATGATGTAGAATGGTAAACGATGGAGTCATCAATGCAATCGGACCTAGTGTATGTTGTGATCGAAAGATCGTCAGCCCACTATGGTATGATGTAATATGACAAAGTCATAAAATGGCGAAATCCTCAACGTACTACTAATCTAGTATGGTATCATGACGTCATAAAAGAATTTTTGGTTTTCTTGTAAATTATGAAGAAGGTCAATTAAGTTGGCTAAATTATTTCGATTGATGTCCGAATTGTTGATGAGAGTCTAAGCTATTTGATTCGGCTAGGCGACTATTGAAAAGTGATTATAGAATTCAAGCATTCTTGTGTATTTATGCCAAACCGGATTGCTCTGGTGCGGATTTAGATGTTGAAAAGCTGAGGTGAACAACCCTATAAAGGGGACATGTTTTCGGGGACAATGGTTCCGAACGTAACGCATATAGTCGTTACAAAACACTACGTTGCGGCCCAACGTAGTGGTACAATAGGCTGGCCACCTAGAGTACGCGTGGAGGGTGTTTTCAGTCTTTGTGATTGATAAACACTCTGGTTTGCAGTGTGAAGAATTGTGTTGAAGCATTAGTAAACCTGGAGAAAAGTTCACGGTCTTGTGACCCCTCAGCATAAATTGGAATCTGAGTTATCCATACTACTTCCCGATTATTGAAAAATCACGGAAGATTCTTATCCTTTTAAAGGATGAATGTAGTAAGTAGAATGTTCCTTAGAAAGGAGAATGTGGTAGAATGCAAGTGAGCAAGTTATAATAAAACTTCTGAAAAGAGAATGAATAAAAATTATTCAAGAGAATATGTAATAATCGGAATAGCACCGAGTAGAGGAAGTTTCGGTGATTCCGAGGACGGAATCCTTATAAGGGGGAGAGGATGTAAGAACCCGAATTTTCAGATATTATTAATTAAGGATTTAATAAATAAAATTCTTAAGGTATGAGATGGATTCGAATAAGAATATATATGTGTGATACGAGGTATGTAGTATTGTGTTACATAGGGTAATATGAACTATGTAATATGTGATTTTGTGATTTATAAATATATTATTAATATATATTTATTATTTATTATAGAGATGAATTAGCAAGAAGATGGATAAGATTTATCTATTCGGTATTAAATAATTTATATAATTATTTATCATAGTAAGATTGGTGACATTAAATATATTTGATAATCACCATCTTCTGGAGTATATGTATGTTGTTGAAGAGAGAGAGAATAGAACCAATATATCTTTAGATAAACATTGGTTAGTGAATTACTAGTTGATTTAATATACCACGAGAAGTGAACATTAACGGAATATACATATGTGTTATATATATATATCTTGAATTATGTGGAAGGAATTAGATATATATATGAGAACCTTATAGGGGAATAGAGTTTGAACTTATAATTTAAACTTTGAATCATTTGAAGGAGGTAATAAAATATGTTGGTTAACCGATGTAGCAAGATAGCACATTAAAAAGTTTGTTCAAGTATTTAAGAATTGAGATTATGGTTCTGCTATAGCAGAACTTGTCTGCCTATGAACTTGAGGTGGCGCAGCTGCGCCACTTCCAAGCTTATGACCAGCGCAGCTGCGCCGGTCTGTAGAAAATTCTGAGAGTTGTGTAATCTGAACTTGGGAATATGTATATTAGTAATTAAAATGTGGGTCATGAATGGGTTAAGTTAGCAAAGCATGATTTGAATGAGAAATTAATTAACTCGGAATAAATATTGGTTAATTAAGTGATATTATGGAATATTATATTATAAAACCTTGTGTGGCAGTGGTGAGATAGTAATTTGAATAAATAAGTTAATTCACTCAAATAAAATGGTGAATTAAGGATTATGTGTTGTATAAAGAAAAAGAAAGAGATATGATTTTCCTAATAAAGGGTATTAAAATAATTTCTAATATTGAATTATTTTAATAAAAGGAGGAAATGTTATTTTTGAATAATAATATTACCTTATATGTTTTTGTATGAGGTGTGTTTGATTAATATGGTAAATATATTAAAACGTATTTGCTATATGTAATTAAATTGATGGAAACGATTTATTATAATAGAAAATAAACTTATTATCTATTTTCTATATATAATATATGTACATATGTCGTACATATAGTTATTTGATATTATATTAAAAATAATATCATGAGACAATAAGTAAATTATTTTCTAATGACGAATGTGCTTATTTGGAGAAAACATAATATTTATGTTATGGCAAAATACATAATTTCTAATGTATTTTTCAAGGGAGTTTAATTAATGAAAGGAAACTAAGTTATTTTAATATATTAAATAACTTAAGTTATTATTTGATCGTGAATATTATTATTGGAATAATTAATAAAGTATATATTAATTATTATAAGCGTAAAGGTTATACTTATTATAAGTATAATTAATTGAAGTAGTTTAGCATTTTAATAGCTTGAGTTATTATATTTCCGTAAAGGTTATATATAATATTTGAATATTCGATTTGTAAAATATTTATATGTGGACCTTGGATTTAATAGTTCTAATTTAATTGAACAGGTTATAAGTAGTAATGTGGTGAGAAATGAGTAAGTGATGAGAATAATGATAAGCTTAAGATTGAGCTTGTGAGAGATGCCTTGTGTGGCACAATAATAGATTCATTAATGAATTGACTAATTTAATGATGGAGGAATTATTAATTAAACAATTAATCTAAATTAATTGTTAATTGTTATTATGATAATATGTTAAATTATTATGGCTAGTGATAGTATAATAATAAGGAAATCGATTATAAGTATAATTGGATTTGTGATGAGATAAATTGTCTTCTAATATTAATTATTGTTATGAACAATATACTATTATCAAGTAATTATTTGATAATATGATAATTAATGAGTAAATGATTTATAAATATAAAAAGATTTATATTTATTTAACGTGATAATAAATCATATAAAGTGTTAATCAATTAGCGTGGGAATTATAATTCCATGGATTAATGAGAAATGGATTAATTAATATTATTATTAATTAATTGATAAGATAAGTAATTTATTAATTTCTATGTGCAACCATGCGATATTAAAGTATAACGTATGATAGTTAACTATATGTTATACGAAGTATAAAGTGCAATGCGACTATGCTATATATGAATATAAACTATATAGTAAAGTTTATTGAGTTGTAAGAGATACATGAAATGTGGGTGTGACAATGTGTATATTAAGTATACAATAAAATAATATATCATAGATATATTGTAAACAATTATTGAATTAATGAAATTTAATAATAAAGGAGACAATACACTGTGATGATACCCGATAGAATTATATCCGGTAGGATGAAATGTACATGAATTTATATGTGCAAGTTAAAATTTAATACATGATAGTTTTATTGAGACTACATTGTGACACATTAATTTATAACTTAAGTTATATGAAATGAATGTGTACAACTTAAATGTATATGTAATGTGTATATATAAACCAAGTGTTGTATTACATGTTCCAAGTTGCTGAGATTTATTTGGTTACCCCAATATTAGAGTTACTCCTCTTCTTCTCCTTCACGTGAACACCACATGGCTACTCTCTATAGCCTCAAACTCAGCAAACTTAGGCTAGCAATGATCATGGGGGGAGTGGAGATCATGATGAGATTTACCAACTCTCACCTACCATTCCTTAACCATTATACAATCTTGCTATACATTGGTTTGATTTGGGAGATTTTGCATTTGTCTGGGTATTGATTTGGTTATAAATATGAAGCTCTCCTTCTTCATGTTTTCATTGCTGAGATTTTTGCTTAAGTGATATTGAGAGCATATTAAAGTAAGAATGCATTAGTAATATAGCAACATTTTGAGTTGAAGATTTCAGCAAGCTTGATACACATTAGCAGAGGTATAACACCTCATGTTCTTCAATTCATGTTTTCTGCAATTTCTAAGATTTCTAATTTCTTGATTCTTGAATTAAGCATAAATTTATTGATAACTTGATTGGAGTATGATTATTAGTTGCTATGCTAGCTTATAATCATGATAGAACTGTAATGTAGTAGCTTAGAATGATAATCTTTGCGAAATTCTGAGTTTGGCTTGAGGTACTGCCGAAGCAGAAGCTGCTCTGTTTCTGGCCGACCAACTGCGCAGCTGCGCCAGTTTTGTACTGGCCAGCAGCGCAGCTGCGCCGGTACCAGACTTGAGTTGGGCAAGGCCCTGCGCAGCTGCGCCAGTTTTGAACTGGGGCTCTGCGCAGCTGCGCCGGGACCAGTTTCTGGGTTTTGTTTTCTGTTGCAGGTTCTGTTATATGCTAGCATAAGTTATATAATTAGAACAAGCATGTGGACATAGATAACATACATATATGATTACCTTGATATGAAATGAGCATGTGTAACGATATTAGTACACACGATTGAAGAAAAACTTATAGTTTTGAAATGAAACTTATAGTTTCGATTGTGAACTTGGACACATATGTAATATGTATATAATCTGATATTTTAAACATGATAGTATGGTTTATATTGACATGAAATGCATGCTTAAAGTATTAACCGTACACTAGTATTAGAAGTTAAGATAATTTTCGAAATGATAAACTTAAGACTTTCGAAAACGAACTTAACCAAGACTAATGTCTTTTAGATTCTGACCATTTGAGAATATTTATGTGGTTTAAATATGAGTTTCTAGTGTATATGAAATACATATAGATGCCATGCATGTATTATGATTCCTTGTTGACTTAGTGTGATTTCCAATGAAAAGCTAAGGACATCAATTACCATATGAATTATGTTGTGATCATGCAAGCATATGCATTAGGATGTCATTATGCCTATAGACATGTTGACATGAGCATCATTTGATGGAGCATGGATATCACCTATGCCAACGTATTCAAGAAATAAAATTCTAAAGCATAAACTATGTGATTAACATATACATGTGTGATGAACGCACGAGCATGTATACTTAGTATTGTTTAGCCTCGTGGTGTGTTGATATGACTTTAGTAATGGACCATTAGTAACGTGGGCTTGATTTATTTAAAGTTTATCGGCATATGGCCTTAATTGGATTAGGATGAGCATCCTAGGTTTCGAACTTGAAATTATAACCATAGAGCATACGTATTGATTAATATCAGTAACTTGAATGATATTGATTGAACTCGGGTTGTCCAAGCAGCATGAAATGTCATTTCTGGTTTGACCAGTGAGTGGCGCAGCTGCGCCACTCTTAAGGCTAATACCTGCGCAGCTGCGCCATCCTGTTTTCAGGATTTATGCAGTCTGTTTGTTCTTGATTTTGTAGTAGACTTGTATTATTACTTAAACTGCAAATCATGGTCTGACCCCTACTGGTTTATGACTATATGATGAACATAGTAGCCTTGCATGACTAGTTAAGTATGACAAGGGTTTTGAAAAGTGAAACAAGGTTCTAAGAAACAAGTTAGACAACAATGTAACCTTTATTATTACATTGAGAATGTATGGAAGTGTATAACTGATGGGTGTGATCTCTATGATTAATATAACTGTGTAGGATTACACAAAGTGCAGAGATTCTTAAGCAGTTAAGTCGTAGTTGTTAAACTACGAATCAGGCAAGTCTTTCAGTTCCTATTTGATATATGAATTCAATAACTGTTAGTTGAATTATATTATGCTGTGATAATGTGAACTTATATATGAACTGTATATGAGATATAAATGAGATTGAAAGTTGATCTTTGATGATATACTTGTTATGTGAAAATTAACATGCGTAGTAAATATAAATTATTTATAAATGCATGAACTGAGTATAATGTTGTATGCTATGTGATGCATGAAAACTGTTAGAATTGCTGAGCTGTCAAGCTCACTCTTGCAAATAACCACTTTTGCAGGTTAAGGACTTACGATAAAGACTTCGTGCTTCTTGATTGATAAAGATAAATAGTATCACAATGGAGAATACTGATTAGATTATTACTCGAACCATGTCTAGGTTCTAGTAGTTGTACTTGATATTTGTTTACGAGGTTTAATGCTTGTCGTACTATAAAGATGTATTAGATAATACATAGAGGATATCGAGTTGAGTTGTAAACCTTCATACGGTAGTTCTAATAGAATGAATCATAGTATATAGTTGATTCAAGGATTGTATTTGATTCAAAGTTATGAAATCAATAAAAAGATTTTATTCAAAGGATATTGAAAAGTTTAAATTATTCCGCATTTTAGTAACATCGAATATGATGTATAGACGAGATCTTGGATATAAATAGAAATTATATTCTAAATTATAATAAAGCAAGTTATATTCTTTTAGTAATGAATAAAAGATGTAATAGTTTGGCGATAGTAGTATCGTGACTGCACCGAATCAGAGGTTTCGAAGGAACGTGGATTTGGGGGCGTCACAGAGACCTTCTTATTATTTCATTAGTTATCTCAAATTGTCAAATTATAGGTGATTATGAGTACTATTACTTCGTTCTAGTTAAAAATAGCATCAAATGGAGCAATAGCATCACTATCGCGTCCAAAACGATGCGTAGATCTCACACAAGTCTTCATTTAGGGAGACCTTCATATTGTTTTATTGGTTGTTTCGAATTTACAAAGAAAGAGGTGATTAAGAGACTTTGTTACTTCGTTCTAGTTTGATTAACGTCAAAAAAGAGAAACCTATGACAATCTCGTCCAAAACCATGTGTACATCTCACACAAGTCTTCATTTAGGGAGACCTTATTATTTCATTAATTCTCTCAAATTGTCAAATTATAGGTGATTATGAGTCCTATTACTTCGTTCTAGTTGAAATTAGCATCAAAAGGAGCAATCGCATCACTATCGCATCCAAAACGATGCGTAGATTTCACACAAGTCTTCATTTAGGGAGACCTTCATTTTGTTTCATTGCTGGTTTCAAATTTACAAAGAAAGAGGTGATTAAGAGTTGTATTACTTCGTCCCAGTTTGATTAGCGTCAAAAGTGAAACCCATGACTATCGCTTCCAAAACCATGCGTACATCTCACACAAGTCTTCATTTAGGGAGACCTTCTTATTGTTTCATTGGTTCTCTAAAATTGTCAAAGAAAGAGGTGATTAGTAGTCCTATTAATTCGTTCTAATTTGATTAGCATCAAAAGGATCAAATCAATGACTATCGCGTTAAAAACGATGAGTACATCTCACACAAGTCTTGATTTATGGAGACCTTCTTATTGTTTAATTGGTTCTCTCAATTTGTTAAAGAAAGAGGTGATTATGAGTCCTATAATTTCGTTCTAGTTTGATTAGCATCAAAAGGAGCATTCCAATCAATAGTGCATTCAAAATGATCCGTACATCTCACACAAGTCTTCATTTAGAGAGACCATCTTATTGTTTGATTAGTTCTATCAAATTGTTAAAATATAGGTGATTATGAGTCCTATTACTTCATTCTAGTTGAAATTAGCATCAAAAGGAGAAATCCCATCGCTATCGCGTCCAAAACGATGCGTAGATCTCACACAAGTCTTCATTTAGGCAGACCTTCATATTGTTTCATTGGTTGTTTCGAATTTACAAAGAAAGAGGTGATTAAGAGTTGTATTACTTCGTTCTAGTTTGATTAGCGTCAAAAGTAGAAACCCATGACTATCGCGTTCAAAATCTTGCGTACATCTCACACAAGTCTTCATTTATGGAGATCTTCTATTTGTTTCATTGGTACTCTAAAATAGTCAAAGAAAGAGGTGATTAGGAGTCCTATAAATTCGTTCTAATTTGATTAGCATCAAAACGACCAAATCAATGATTATCGCGTTAAAAACTATACGTACATCTCACACAAGTCTTGATTTAGGGAGACCTTTTTATTGTTTCATTGGGTCTCTCAAATTGTCAAAGAAAGAGGTGATTATGAGTCCTATGACTTCGTTCTAATTTAATTAGCATCAAATGGAGCCATCCTATCACTAGTGCATTCAAAATGATCCGTACATCTCACACAAGTGTTCATTTAGGGAGACCTTTGTATTGTTTGATTAGTTCTCTCAAATTGTTAAAATATAGGTGATTATGAGTCCTATTACTTCATTCTAGTTGAAATTAGCATCAAAAGGAGCAATCCCATCACTATCGCGTCCAAAACGATGCGTAGATCTCACACAAGTCTTCATTTAGGGAGACCTTCATATTGTTTCATTGGTTGTTTCGAATTTACAAAGAAAGAGGTTATTAAGAGACTGTGTTACTTCGTTTTAGTTTGATTAGCATTAAAAAGGAGAAACCCATGACAATCGCGTCCAAAACCATGCGTACATCTCACACAATTCTGCATTTAGGGAGACCTTCTTATTGTTTCATTGGTTCTCTCAAATTATCAAAGAAAGAGGTGATTATGTGTCCTATGACTTCCTTCTAGTTTGATTAACATCAAAAGGAGCAATCCTATCACTAGTGCATTTAAAACGATCCGTACATCACACACAAATCTTTATTTCGGGAAACCTTCTTATTATTTTATTAGTTCTCTCAAATTGATAAAATATAGGTGATTATGAGTCCTGTTACTTCATTCTTGTTGAAATTAGCATCAAAAGGAGCAATCCCATCACTATCGCGTCCAAAACGATGCGTAGGTTCACAAGTCTTAATTTAGGGAGACCTTCATATTGTTTCATTGGTTGTTTTGAAATTATAAAGAAAGAGGTGATTAAGAGACTGTGTTACTTCAATCTAGTTTGATTAACATCAAAAAAGAGAAACCCATGACAATCTCGTCCAAAATCATGCGTACATGTAACACAAGTCTTCATTTAGGGAGACCTTCTTATTATTTCATTAGTTATCTCAAATTGTCAAATTATAGGTGATTATGAGTACTATTACTTCGTTCTAGTTGAAAATAGCATCAAAAGGAGCAATAGCATCACTATCGCGTCCAAAACGATGCGTAGATCTCACACAAGTCTTCATTTAGGGAGACCTTCATATTGTTTTATTGGTTGTTTCGAATTTACAAAGAAAGAGGTGATTAAGAGACTTTGTTACTTCGTTCTAGTTTGATTAACGTCAAAAAAGAGAAACCTATGACAATCTCGTCCAAAACCATGTGTACATCTCACACAAGTCTTCATTTAGGGAGACCTTATTATTTCATTAATTCTCTCAAATTGTCAAATTATAGGTGATTATGAGTCCTATTACTTCGTTCTAGTTGAAATTAGCATCAAAAGGAGCAATCGCATCACTATCGCATCCAAAACGATGCGTAGATTTCACACAAGTCTTCATTTAGGGAGACCTTCATTTTGTTTCATTGCTGGTTTCAAATTTACAAAGAAAGAGGTGATTAAGAGTTGTATTACTTCGTCCCAGTTTGATTAGCGTCAAAAGTGAAACCCATGACTATCGCTTCCAAAACCATGCGTACATCTCACACAAGTCTTCATTTAGGGAGACCTTCTTATTGTTTCATTGGTTCTCTAAAATTGTCAAAGAAAGAGGTGATTAGTAGTCCTATTAATTCGTTCTAATTTGATTAGCATCAAAAGGACCAAATCAATGACTATCGCGTTAAAAACGATGAGTACATCTCACACAAGTCTTGATTTATGGAGACCTTCTTATTGTTTAATTGGTTCTCTCAATTTGTTAAAGAAAGAGGTGATTATGAGTCCTATAATTTCGTTCTAGTTTGATTAGCATCAAAAGGAGCATTCCAATCAATAGTGCATTCAAAATGATCCGTACATCTCACACAAGTCTTCATTTAGAGAGACCATCTTATTGTTTGATTAGTTCTATCAAATTGTTAAAATATAGGTGATTATGAGTCCTATTACTTCATTCTAGTTGAAATTAGCATCAAAAGGAGAAATCCCATCGCTATCGCGTCCAAAACGATGCGTAGATCTCACACAAGTCTTCATTTAGGCAGACCTTCATATTGTTTCATTGGTTGTTTCGAATTTACAAAGAAAGAGGTGATTAAGAGTTGTATTACTTCGTTCTAGTTTGATTAGCGTCAAAAGTAGAAACCCATGACTATCGCGTTCAAAATCTTGCGTACATCTCACACAAGTCTTCATTTATGGAGATCTTCTATTTGTTTCATTGGTACTCTAAAATAGTCAAAGAAAGAGGTGATTAGGAGTCCTATAAATTCGTTCTAATTTGATTAGCATCAAAAAGACCAAATCAATGATTATCGCGTTAAAAACTATACGTACATCTCACACAAGTCTTGATTTAGGGAGACCTTTTTATTGTTTCATTGGGTCTCTCAAATTGTCAAAGAAAGAGGTGATTATGAGTCCTATGACTTCGTTCTAATTTAATTAGCATCAAATGGAGCCATCCTATCACTAGTGCATTCAAAATGATCCGTACATCTCACACAAGTGTTCATTTAGGGAGACCTTTGTATTGTTTGATTAGTTCTCTCAAATTGTTAAAATATAGGTGATTATGAGTCCTATTACTTCATTCTAGTTGAAATTAGCATCAAAAGGAGCAATCCATCACTATCGCTTCCAAAACGATGCGTAGATCTCACACAATTCTTCATTTAGGGAGACCTTCATATTGTTTCATTGGTTCTTTCGAATTTACAAAGAATGAGGTGATTAAGAGTTGTATTACTTTGTTCTAGTTTGATTAGCGTTAAAAGTAGAAACCCATGACTATCGCGTTCAAAATCATGAATACATCTCACACAAGTCTTCATTTAGAGAGACCTTCTTATTATTTCATTGGTTCTCTAAAATTGTCAAAGAAAGAGGTGATTAGGAGTCCTATTAATTCGTTCTAATTTGATTAGCATCAAAAGGACCAAATCAATGACTATCGCGTTAAAAATGATGCGTACATCTCTCACAAGTCTTGATTTAGGGAGACCTTCTTATTGTTTCATTGGTTCTCTAAAATTGTCAAAGAAAGAGGTGATTATGAGTCCTATGACTTCCTTCTAGTTTGATTAGCATCAAAAGGAGCAATCCTATCACTAGTGCATTCAAAACGATCCGTACATCTCAGACAAGTCTTCATTTTGGGAAACCTTCTTATTGTTTGATTAGTTCTCTCAAATTGTTAAAATATAGGTGATTATGAGTCCTATTACTTCATTCTAGTTGAAATTAGCATCAAAAGGAGCAATCCCATCACTATCGCGTCCAAAACGATGCGTAGATCTCACACAAGTCTTCATTTAGGGAGACCTTCATATTGTTTCATTGGTTGTTTCGAATTTACAAAGAAAGAGGTTATTAAGAGACTGTGTTACTTCGTTTTAGTTTGATTAGCATTAAAAAGGAGAAACCCATGACAATCGCGTCCAAAACCATGTGTACATCTCACACAATTCTGCATTTAGGGAGACCTTCTTATTGTTTCATTGGTTCTCTCAAATTATCAAAGAAAGAGGTGATTATGAGTCCTATGACTTCCTTCTAGTTTGATTAGCATCAAAAGGAGCAATCCTATCACTAGTGCATTTAAAACGATCCGTACATCACACACAAATCTTTATTTCGGGAAACCTTCTTATTATTTTATTAGTTCTCTCAAATTGATAAAATATAGGTGATTATGAGTCCTGTTACTTCATTCTTGTTGAAATTAGCATCAAAAGGAGCAATCCCATCACTATCGCGTCCAAAACGATGCGTAGGTTCACAAGTCTTAATTTAGGGAGACCTTCATATTGTTTCATTGGTTGTTTTGAAATTATAAAGAAAGAGGTGATTAAGAGACTGTGTTACTTCAATCTAGTTTGATTAACATCAAAAAAGAGAAACCCATGACAATCTCGTCCAAAATCATGCGTACATGTAACACAAGTCTTCATTTAGGGAGACCTTCTTATTATTTCATTAGTTATCTCAAATTGTCAAATTATAGGTGATTATGAGTACTATTACTTCGTTCTAGTTGAAAATAGCATCAAAAGGAGCAATAGCATCACTATCGCGTCCAAAACGATGCGTAGATCTCACACAAGTCTTCATTTAGGGAGACCTTCATATTGTTTTATTGGTTGTTTCGAATTTACAAAGAAAGAGGTGATTAAGAGACTTTGTTACTTCGTTCTAGTTTGATTAACGTCAAAAAAGAGAAACCTATGACAATCTCGCCCAAAACCATGTGTACATCTCACACAAGTCTTTATTTAGGGAGACCTTATTATTTCATTAATTCTCTCAAATTGTCAAATTATAGGTGATTATGAGTCCTATTACTTCGTTCTAGTTGAAATTAGCATCAAAAGGAGCAATCGCATCACTATCGCATCCAAAACGATGCGTAGATTTCACACAAGTCTTCATTTAGGGAGACCTTCATTTTGTTTCATTGCTGGTTTCAAATTTACAAAGAAAGAGGTGATTAAGAGTTGTATTACTTCGTCCCAGTTTGATTAGCGTCAAAAGTGAAACCCATGACTATCGCTTCCAAAACCATGCGTACATCTCACACAAGTCTTCATTTAGGGAGACCTTCTTATTGTTTCATTGGTTCTCTAAAATTGTCAAAGAAAGAGGTGATTAGTAGTCCTATTAATTCGTTCTAATTTGATTAGCATCAAAAGGACCAAATCAATGACTATCGCGTTAAAAACGATGAGTACATCTCACACAAGTCTTGATTTATGGAGGCCTTCTTATTGTTTAATTGGTTCTCTCAATTTGTTAAAGAAAGAGGTGATTATGAGTCCTATAATTTCGTTCTAGTTTGATTAGCATCAAAAGGAGCATTCCAATCAATAGTGCATTCAAAATGATCCGTACATCTCACACAAGTCTTCATTTAGAGAGACCATCTTATTGTTTGATTAGTTCTATCAAATTGTTAAAATATAGGTGATTATGAGTCCTATTACTTCATTCTAGTTGAAATTAGCATCAAAAGGAGAAATCCCATCGCTATCGCGTCCAAAACGATGCGTAGATCTCACACAAGTCTTCATTTAGGCAGACCTTCATATTGTTTCATTGGTTGTTTCGAATTTACAAAGAAAGAGGTGATTAAGAGTTGTATTACTTCGTTCTAGTTTGATTAGCGTCAAAAGTAGAAACCCATGACTATCGCGTTCAAAATCTTGCGTACATCTCACACAAGTCTTCATTTATGGAGATCTTCTATTTGTTTCATTGGTACTCTAAAATAGTCAAAGAAAGAGGTGATTAGGAGTCCTATAAATTCGTTCTAATTTGATTAGCATCAAAAAGACCAAATCAATGATTATCGCGTTAAAAACTATACGTACATCTCACACAAGTCTTGATTTAGGGAGACCTTTTTATTGTTTCATTGGGTCTCTCAAATTGTCAAAGAAAGAGGTGATTATGAGTCCTATGACTTCGTTCTAATTTAATTAGCATCAAATGGAGCCATCCTATCACTAGTGCATTCAAAATGATCCGTACATCTCACACAAGTGTTCATTTAGGGAGACCTTTGTATTGTTTGATTAGTTCTCTCAAATTGTTAAAATATAGGTGATTATGAGTCCTATTACTTCATTCTAGTTGAAATTAGCATCAAAAGGAGCAATCCATCACTATCGCTTCCAAAACGATGCGTAGATCTCACACAATTCTTCATTTAGGGAGACCTTCATATTGTTTCATTGGTTCTTTCGAATTTACAAAGAATGAGGTGATTAAGAGTTGTATTACTTTGTTCTAGTTTGATTAGCGTTAAAAGTAGAAACCCATGACTATCGCGTTCAAAATCATGAATACATCTCACACAAGTCTTCATTTAGAGAGACCTTCTTATTATTTCATTGGTTCTCTAAAATTGTCAAAGAAAGAGGTGATTAGGAGTCCTATTAATTCGTTCTAATTTGATTAGCATCAAAAGGACCAAATCAATGACTATCGCGTTAAAAATGATGCGTACATCTCTCACAAGTCTTGATTTAGGGAGACCTTCTTATTGTTTCATTGGTTCTCTAAAATTGTCAAAGAAAGAGGTGATTATGAGTCCTATGACTTCCTTCTAGTTTGATTAGCATCAAAAGGAGCAATCCTATCACTAGTGCATTCAAAACGATCCGTACATCTCAGACAAGTCTTCATTTTGGGAAACCTTCTTATTGTTTGATTAGTTCTCTCAAATTGTTAAAATATAGGTGATTATGAGTCCTATTACTTCATTCTAGTTGAAATTAGCATCAAAAGGAGCAATCCCATCACTATCGCGTCCAAAACGATGCGTAGATCTCACACAAGTCTTCATTTAGGGAGACCTTCATATTGTTTCATTGGTTGTTTCGAATTTACAAAGAAAGAGGTTATTAAGAGACTGTGTTACTTCGTTTTAGTTTGATTAGCATTAAAAAGGAGAAACCCATGACAATCGCGTCCAAAACCATGTGTACATCTCACACAATTCTGCATTTAGGGAGACCTTCTTATTGTTTCATTGGTTCTCTCAAATTATCAAAGAAAGAGGTGATTATGTGTCCTATGACTTCCTTCTAGTTTGATTAGCATCAAAAGGAGCAATCCTATCACTAGTGCATTTAAAACGATCCGTACAGCACACACAAATCTTTATTTCGGGAAACCTTCTTATTATTTTATTAGTTCTCTCAAATTGATAAAATATAGGTGATTATGAGTCCTGTTACTTCATTCTTGTTGAAATTAGCATCAAAAGGAGCAATCCCATCACTATCGCGTCCAAAACGATGCGTAGGTTCACAAGTCTTAATTTAGGGAGACCTTCATATTGTTTCATTGGTTGTTTTGAAATTATAAAGAAAGAGGTGATTAAGAGACTGTGTTACTTCAATCTAGTTTGATTAACATCAAAAAAGAGAAACCCATGACAATCTCGTCCAAAATCATGCGTACATGTAACACAAGTCTTCATTTAGGGAGACCTTCTTATTATTTCATTAGTTATCTCAAATTGTCAAATTATAGGTGATTATGAGTACTATTACTTCGTTCTAGTTGAAAATAGCATCAAAAGGAGCAATAGCATCACTATCGCGTCCAAAACGATGCGTAGATCTCACACAAGTCTTCATTTAGGGAGACCTTCATATTGTTTTATTGGTTGTTTCGAATTTACAAAGAAAGAGGTGATTAAGAGACTTTGTTACTTCGTTCTAGTTTGATTAACGTCAAAAAAGAGAAACCTATGACAATCTCGTCCAAAACCATGTGTACATCTCACACAAGTCTTTATTTAGGGAGACCTTATTATTTCATTAATTCTCTCAAATTGTCAAATTATAGGTGATTATGAGTCCTATTACTTCGTTCTAGTTGAAATTAGCATCAAAAGGAGCAATCGCATCACTATCGCGTCCAAAACGATGCGTAGATCTCACACAAGTATTCATTTAGGGAGACCTTCATTTTGTTTCATTGCTGGTTTCAAATTTACAAAGAAAGAGGTGATTAAGAGTTGTATTACTTCGTCCTAGTTTGATTAGCGTCAAAAGGAGAAACCCATGACTATCGCTTCCAAAACCATGCGTACATCTCACACAAGTCTTCATTTAGGGAGACCTTCTTATTGTTTCATTGGTTCTCTAAAATTGTCAAAGAAAGAGGTGATTAGTAGTCCTATTAATTCGTTCTAATTTATTAGCATCAAAAGGACCAAATCAATGACTATCGCGTTAAAAACAATGCGTACATCTCACACAAGTCTTGATTTATGGAGACCTTTTTATTGTTTAATTGGTTCTCTCAATTTGTTAAAGAAAGAGGTGATTATGAGTCCTATAATTTCGTTCTAGTTTGATTAGCATCAAAAGGAGCATTCCAATCAATAGTGCATTCAAAATGATCCGTACATCTCACACAAGTCTTCATTTAGAGAGACCATCTTATTGTTTGATTAGTTCTATCAAATTGTTAAAATATAGGTGATTATGAGTCCTATTAATTCATTCTAGTTGAAATTAGCATCAAAAGGAGAAATCCCATCGCTATCGCGTCCAAAACGATGCGTAGATCTCACACAAGTCTTCATTTAGGCAGACCTTCATATTGTTTCATTGGTTGTTTCGAATTTACAAAGAAAGAGGTGATTAAGAGTTGTATTACTTCGTTCTAGTTTGATTAGCGTCAAAAGTAGAAACCCATGACTATCGCGTTCAAAATCTTGCGTACATCTCACACAAGTCTTCATTTATGGAGATCTTCTATTTGTTTCATTGGTACTCTAAAATAGTCAAAGAAAGAGGTGATTAGGAGTCCTATAAATTCGTTCTAATTTGATTAGCATCAAAAAGACCAAATCAATGATTATCGCGTTAAAAACTATACGTACATCTCACACAAGTCTTGATTTAGGGAGACCTTTTTATTGTTTCATTGGGTCTCTCAAATTGTCAAAGAAAGAGGTGATTATGAGTCCTATGACTTCGTTCTAATTTAATTAGCATCAAATGGAGCCATCCTATCACTAGTGCATTCAAAATGATCCGTACATCTCACACAAGTCTTCATTTAGGGAGACCTTTGTATTGTTTGATTAGTTCTCTCAAATTGTTAAAATATAGGTGATTATGAGTCCTATTACTTCATTCTAGTTGAAATTAGCATCAAAAGGAGCAATCCATCACTATCGCTTCCAAAACGATGCGTAGATCTCACACAATTCTTCATTTAGGGAGACCTTCATATTGTTTCATTGGTTCTTTCGAATTTACAAAGAATGAGGTGATTAAGAGTTGTATTACTTTGTTCTAGTTTGATTAGCGTTAAAAGTAGAAACCCATGACTATCGCGTTCAAAATCATGAATACATCTCACACAAGTCTTCATTTAGAGAGACCTTCTTATTATTTCATTGGTTCTCTAAAATTGTCAAAGAAAGAGGTGATTAGGAGTCCTATTAATTCGTTCTAATTTGATTAGCATCAAAAGGACCAAATCAATGACTATCGCGTTAAAAATGATGCGTACATCTCTCACAAGTCTTGATTTAGGGAGACCTTCTTATTGTTTCATTGGTTCTCTAAAATTGTCAAAGAAAGAGGTGATTATGAGTCCTATGACTTCCTTCTAGTTTGATTAGCATCAAAAGGAGCAATCCTATCACTAGTGCATTCAAAACGATCCGTACATCTTAGACAAGTCTTCATTTTGGGAAACCTTCTTATTGTTTGATTAGTTCTCTCAAATTGTTAAAATATAGGTGATTATGAGTCCTATTACTTCATTCTAGTTGAAATTAGCATCAAAAGGAGCAATCCCATCACTATCGGGTCCAAAACGATGCGTAGATCTCACACAAGTCTTCATTTAGGGAGACCTTCATATTGTTTCATTGGTTGTTTCGAATTTACAAAGAAAGAGGTTATTAAGAGACTGTGTTACTTCGTTTTAGTTTGATTAGCATTAAAAAGGAGAAACCCATGACAATCGCGTCCAAAACCATGTGTACATCTCACACAATTCTGCATTTAGGGAGACCTTCTTATTGTTTCATTGGTTCTCTCAAATTATCAAAGAAAGAGGTGATTATGTGTCCTATGACTTCCTTCTAGTTTGATTAGCATCAAAAGGAGCAATCCTATCACTAGTGCATTTAAAACGATCCGTACAGCACACACAAATCTTTATTTCGGGAAACCTTCTTATTATTTTATTAGTTCTCTCAAATTGATAAAATATAGGTGATTATGAGTCCTGTTACTTCATTCTTGTTGAAATTAGCATCAAAAGGAGCAATCCCATCACTATCGCGTCCAAAACGATGCGTAGGTTCACAAGTCTTAATTTAGGGAGACCTTCATATTGTTTCATTGGTTGTTTTGAAATTATAAAGAAAGAGGTGATTAAGAGACTGTGTTACTTCAATCTAGTTTGATTAACATCAAAAAAGAGAAACCCATGACAATCTCGTCCAAAATCATGCGTACATGTAACACAAGTCTTCATTTAGGGAGACCTTCTTATTATTTCATTAGTTATCTCAAATTGTCAAATTATAGGTGATTATGAGTACTATTACTTCGTTCTAGTTGAAAATAGCATCAAAAGGAGCAATAGCATCACTATCGCGTCCAAAACGATGCGTAGATCTCACACAAGTCTTCATTTAGGGAGACCTTCATATTGTTTTATTGGTTGTTTCGAATTTACAAAGAAAGAGGTGATTAAGAGACTTTGTTACTTCGTTCTAGTTTGATTAACGTCAAAAAAGAGAAACCTATGACAATCTCGTCCAAAACCATGTGTACATCTCACACAAGTCTTCATTTAGGGAGACCTTATTATTTCATTAATTCTCTCAAATTGTCAAATTATAGGTGATTATGAGTCCTATTACTTCGTTCTAGTTGAAATTAGCATCAAAAGGAGCAATCGCATCACTATCGCGTCCAAAACGATGCGTAGATCTCACACAAGTATTCATTTAGGGAGACCTTCATTTTGTTTCATTGCTGGTTTCAAATTTACAAAGAAAGAGGTGATTAAGAGTTGTATTACTTCGTCCTAGTTTGATTAGCGTCAAAAGGAGAAACCCATGACTATCGCTTCCAAAACCATGCGTACATCTCACACAAGTCTTCATTTAGGGAGACCTTCTTATTGTTTCATTGGTTCTCTAAAATTGTCAAAGAAAGAGGTGATTAGTAGTCCTATTAATTCGTTCTAATTTATTAGCATCAAAAGGACCAAATCAATGACTATCGCGTTAAAAACAATGCGTACATCTCACACAAGTCTTGATTTATGGAGACCTTTTTATTGTTTAATTGGTTCTCTCAATTTGTTAAAGAAAGAGGTGATTATGAGTCCTATAATTTCGTTCTAGTTTGATTAGCATCAAAAGGAGCATTCCAATCAATAGTGCATTCAAAATGATCCGTACATCTCACACAAGTCTTCATTTAGAGAGACCATCTTATTGTTTGATTAGTTCTATCAAATTGTTAAAATATAGGTGATTATGAGTCCTATTAATTCATTCTAGTTGAAATTAGCATCAAAAGGAGAAATCCCATCGCTATCGCGTCCAAAACGATGCGTAGATCTCACACAAGTCTTCATTTAGGCAGACCTTCATATTGTTTCATTGGTTGTTTCGAATTTACAAAGAAAGAGGTGATTAAGAGTTGTATTACTTCGTTCTAGTTTGATTAGCGTCAAAAGTAGAAACCCATGACTATCGCGTTCAAAATCTTGCGTACATCTCACACAAGTCTTCATTTATGGAGATCTTCTATTTGTTTCATTGGTACTCTAAAATAGTCAAAGAAAGAGGTGATTAGGAGTCCTATAAATTCGTTCTAATTTGATTAGCATCAAAAAGACCAAATCAATGATTATCGCGTTAAAAACTATACGTACATCTCACACAAGTCTTGATTTAGGGAGACCTTTTTATTGTTTCATTGGGTCTCTCAAATTGTCAAAGAAAGAGGTGATTATGAGTCCTATGACTTCGTTCTAATTTAATTAGCATCAAATGGAGCCATCCTATCACTAGTGCATTCAAAATGATCCGTACATCTCACACAAGTCTTCATTTAGGGAGACCTTTGTATTGTTTGATTAGTTCTCTCAAATTCTTAAAATATAGGTCATTATGAGTCCTATTACTTCATTCTAGTTGAAATTAGCATCAAAAGGAGCAATCCATCACTATCGCTTCCAAAACGATGCGTAGATCTCACACAATTCTTCATTTAGGGAGACCTTCATATTGTTTCATTGGTTCTTTCGAATTTACAAAGAATGAGGTGATTAAGAGTTGTATTACTTTGTTCTAGTTTGATTAGCGTTAAAAGTAGAAACCCATGACTATCGCGTTCAAAATCATGAATACATCTCACACAAGTCTTCATTTAGAGAGACCTTCTTATTATTTCATTGGTTCTCTAAAATTGTCAAAGAAAGAGGTGATTAGGAGTCCTATTAATTCGTTCTAATTTGATTAGCATCAAAAGGACCAAATCAATGACTATCGCGTTAAAAATGATGCGTACATCTCTCACAAGTCTTGATTTAGGGAGACCTTCTTATTGTTTCATTGGTTCTCTAAAATTGTCAAAGAAAGAGGTGATTATGAGTCCTATGACTTCCTTCTAGTTTGATTAGCATCAAAAGGAGCAATCCTATCACTAGTGCATTCAAAACGATCCGTACATCTCAGACAAGTCTTCATTTTGGGAAACCTTCTTATTGTTTGATTAGTTCTCTCAAATTGTTAAAATATAGGTGATTATGAGTCCTATTACTTCATTCTAGTTGAAATTAGCATCAAAAGGAGCAATCCCATCACTATCGGGTCCAAAACGATGCGTAGATCTCACACAAGTCTTCATTTAGGGAGACCTTCATATTGTTTCATTGGTTGTTTCGAATTTACAAAGAAAGAGGTTATTAAGAGACTGTGTTACTTCGTTTTAGTTTGATTAGCATTAAAAAGGAGAAACCCATGACAATCGCGTCCAAAACCATGTGTACATCTCACACAATTCTGCATTTAGGGAGACCTTCTTATTGTTTCATTGGTTCTCTCAAATTATCAAAGAAAGAGGTGATTATGTGTCCTATGACTTCCTTCTAGTTTGATTAGCATCAAAAGGAGCAATCCTATCACTAGTGCATTTAAAACGATCCGTACAGCACACACAAATCTTTATTTCGGGAAACCTTCTTATTATTTTATTAGTTCTCTCAAATTGATAAAATATAGGTGATTATGAGTCCTGTTACTTCATTCTTGTTGAAATTAGCATCAAAAGGAGCAATCCCATCACTATCGCGTCCAAAACGATGCGTAGGTTCACAAGTCTTAATTTAGGGAGACCTTCATATTGTTTCATTGGTTGTTTTGAAATTATAAAGAAAGAGGTGATTAAGAGACTGTGTTACTTCAATCTAGTTTGATTAACATCAAAAAAGAGAAACCCATGACAATCTCGTCCAAAATCATGCGTACATGTAACACAAGTCTTCATTTAGGGAGACCTTCTTATTATTTCATTAGTTATCTCAAATTGTCAAATTATAGGTGATTATGAGTACTATTACTTCGTTCTAGTTGAAAATAGCATCAAAAGGAGCAATAGCATCACTATCGCGTCCAAAACGATGCGTAGATCTCACACAAGTCTTCATTTAGGGAGACCTTCATATTGTTTTATTGGTTGTTTCGAATTTACAAAGAAAGAGGTGATTAAGAGACTTTGTTACTTCGTTCTAGTTTGATTAACGTCAAAAAAGAGAAACCTATGACAATCTCGTCCAAAACCATGTGTACATCTCACACAAGTCTTCATTTAGGGAGACCTTATTATTTCATTAATTCTCTCAAATTGTCAAATTATAGGTAATTATGAGTCCTATTACTTCGTTCTAGTTGAAATTAGCATCAAAAGGAGCAATCGCATCACTATCGCGTCCAAAACGATGCGTAGATCTCACACAAGTATTCATTTAGGGAGACCTTCATTTTGTTTCATTGCTGGTTTCAAATTTACAAAGAAAGAGGTGATTAAGAGTTGTATTACTTCGTCCTAGTTTGATTAGCGTCAAAAGGAGAAACCCATGACTATCGCTTCCAAAACCATGCGTACATCTCACACAAGTCTTCATTTAGGGAGACCTTCTTATTGTTTCATTGGTTCTCTAAAATTGTCAAAGAAAGAGGTGATTAGTAGTCCTATTAATTCGTTCTAATTTATTAGCATCAAAACGACCAAATCAATGACTATCGCGTTAAAAACAATGCGTACATCTCACACAAGTCTTGATTTATGGAGACCTTTTTATTGTTTCATTGGGTCTCTCAAATTATCAAAGAAAGAGGTGATTATGAGTCCTATGACTTCGTTCTAATTTAATTAGCATCAAATGGAGCCATCCTATCACTAGTGCATTCAAAATGATCCGTACATCTCACACAAGTCTTTATTTAGGGAGACCTTTGTATTGTTTGATTAGTTCTCTCAAATTGTCAAAATATAGGTGATTATGAGTCCTATTACTTCATTCTAGTTGAAATTAGCATCAAAAGGAGAAATCCATCACTATCGCGTCCAAAACGATGCGTAGATCTCACACAAGTCTTCATTTAGGGAGACCTTCATATTGTTTCATTGGTTGTTTCGAATTTACAAAGAAAGAGGTGATTAAGAGTTGTATTACTTCGTTTTAGTTTGATTAGCGTCAAAAGTAGAAACCCATGACTATCGCGTTCAAAATCATGCGTACATCTCACACAAGTCTTCATTTATGGAGATCTTCAATTTTTTTTTTTTGCTAAATTTAGACTGAATTATATAAATGAAAGGGGAAATACAAGACCTCAAGGGATAGACCCAAACAGAATATAGCGAAAACATCATAGGACATGCCCTATGATGTTAAGACTATCTAAAAAGATTACAAGGGAGATCTTCTATTTGTTTCATTGGTACTCTAAAATAGTCAAAGAAAGAGGTGATTAGGAGTCTTATTAATTCATTCTAATTTGATTAGCATCAAAACGACCAAATCAATGATTATCGCGTTAAAAACTATACGTACATCTCACACAAGTCTTGATTTAGGGAGACCTTTTTATTGTTTCATTGGGTCTCTCAAATTATCAAAGAAAGAGGTGATTATGAGTCCTATGACTTCGTTCTAATTTAATTAGCATCAAATGGAGCCATCCTATCACTAGTGCATTCAAAATGATCCGTACATCTCACACAAGTCTTCATTTAGGGAGACCTTTGTATTGTTTGATTAGTTCTCTCAAATTGTCAAAATATAGGTGATTATGAGTCCTATTACTTCATTCTAGTTGAAATTAGCATCAAAAGGAGCAATCCATCACTATCGCGTCCAAAACGATGCGTAGATCTCACACAAGTCTTCATTTAGGGAGACCTTCATATTGTTCCATTGGTTGTTTCAAATTTACAAAGAAAGAGGTTATTAAGAGACTGTGTTACTTCGTTTTAGTTTGATTAGCATTAAAAAGGAGAAACCCATGATAATCGCGTCCAAAACCATGCGTACATCTCACACAATTCTGTATTTAGGGAGACCTTCTTATTGTTTCATTGGTTCTCTCAAATTGTCAAAGACAGAGGTGATTATGAGTCCTATGACTTCCTTCTAGTTTGATTAGCATCAAAAGGAGCAATCCTATCACTAGTGCATTTAAAACGATCCGTACATCACACACAAGTCTTTATTTCAGGAAACCTTCTTATTATTTGATTAGTTCTCTCAAATTGATAAAATATAGGTGATTACGAGTCCTATTACTTCATTCTTGTTGAAATTATCATCAAAAGGAGCAATCCCATCACTATCGCGTCCAAAACGATGCGTAGGTTCACAAGTCTTCATTTAGGGAGACCTTCATATTGTTTCATTGGTTGTTTTGAATTTATAAAGAAAGAGGTGATTAAGAGACTGTGTTACTTCGATCTAGTTTGATTAACCTCAAAAAAGAGAAAGCCATGACAATCTCGTCCAAAACCATGCGTACATCTCACACAAGTCTTCATTTAGGGAGACCTTCTTATTATTTCATTAGTTATCTCAAATTGTCAAATTATAGGTGATTATGAGTACTATTACTTCGTTCTAGTTGAAAATAGCATCAAAAGGAGCAATAGCATCACTATCGCGTCCAAAACGATGCGTAGATCTCACACAAGTCTTCATTTAGGGAGACCTTCATATTGTTTTATTGGTTGTTTTGAATTTACAAAGAAAGAGGTGATTAAGAGACTTTGTTACTTCGTCCTAGTTTGATTAACGTCAAAAAAGAGAAACCTGTGACAATCTCGTCCAAAACCATGTGTACATCTCACACAAGTCTTCATTTTGGGAGACCTTATTATTTCATTAATTCTCTCAAATTGTCAAATTATAGGTGATTATGAGTCCTATTACTTCGTTCTAGTTGAAATTAGCATCAAAAGGAGCAATCGCATCACTATCGCGTCCAAAACGATGCGTAGATCTAACACAAGTCTTCATTTAGGGAGACCTTTATATTGTTTCATTGGTTGTTTTGAGTTTACAAAGAAAGAGGTGATTAAGAGTTGTATTACTTCGTTCTAGTTTGATTAGCGTTAAAAGTAGAAACCCATGACTATCGCGTTCAAAATCATGCGTACATCTCACACAAGTCTTCATTTAGGGAGACCTTCTTATTGTTTCATTGGTTCTCTAAAATTGTCAAAGAAAGAGGTGGTTAGCAGTCCTATTAATTCATTCTAATTTGATTAGCATCAAAAGGACCAAATCAATGACTATCGCGTTAAAAACGATGCGTACATCTCACACAAGTCTTGATTTATGGAGACCTTCTTATTGTTTAATTGGTTCTCTCAATTTGTAATAGAAAGAGGTGATTATGAGTCCAATAACTTCGTTCTAGTTTGATTAGCATCAAAAGGAGCAATCCAATCAATAGTGCATTCAAAACGATCCGTACATCTCACACATGTCTTCATTTAGAGAGACCATCTTATTGTTTGATTAGTTCTCTCAAATTTTTAAAATATAAGTGATTATGAGTCCTATTACTTCATTCTAGTTGAAATTAGCATCAAAAGAAGAAATCCCATCACTATCGCGTCCAAAACGATACGTAGATTTCACACAAGTCTTCATTTAGGGAGACCTTCATATTGTTTCATTGGTTGTTTCGAATTTACAAAGAAAGAGGTGATTAAGAGTTGTATTACTTCGTTCTAGTTTGATTAGCGTCAAAAGTAGAAACCCATAACTATCGCGTTCAAAATCATGCGTACATCTCACACAAGTCTTCATTTATGGAGATTTTCTATTTGTTTCATTGGTACACTAAAATTGTCAAAGAAAGAGGTGATTACGAGTCCTATTACTTCGTTCTAATTTTATTAGCATCAAAACGACCAAATCAATGATTATCGCGTTAAAAACTATACGTACATCTCACACAAGTCTTGATTTAGGGAGACCTTTTTATTGTTTCATTGGTTCTCTCAAATTAGAAAAGAAAGAGGTGATTATGAGTCCTATGACTTCGTTCTAATTTAATTAGCATCAAATGGATCCATTAACTAGTGCATTCAAAACGATCCGTACATCTCACACAAGTCTTCATTTAGGGAGACCTTTGTATTGTTTGTTTAGTTCTATCAAATTGTCAAAATATAGGTGATTATGAGTGCTATTACTTCATTATAGTTGAAATTAGCATCAAAAGGAGCAATCCATCACTATCGCGTCCAAAACGATGCGTAGATCTCACATAAGTCTTCATTTAGGGAGACCTTCATATTGTTTCATTGCTTGTTTCGAATTTACAAAGAAAGAGGTGATTAAGAGTTGTATTAGGTTCTAGTTTCATTAGCGTCAAAAGAAGAAATCCATGACTATCGCTTCCAAAACCATGTGTACATCTCAAACAAGTCTTCATTTAGGGAGACGTTCTTATTGTTTCATTGGTTCTCTAAAATTGTCAAAGAAAGAGGTGATTAGGAGTCCTATTAATTCATTCTAATTTGATTAGCATCAAAAGGACCAAATCAATGACTATCGCGTTAAAAACGATGCGTAAATCTCTCACAAGTCTTGATTTAGGGAGACCTTCTTATTCTTTCATTGGTTCTCTCAAATTATCAAAGAAAAAGGTGATTATGAGTCCTATGACTTCGTTCTAGTTTGATTAGCATCAAAAGGAGCAATCCTATCACTAGTGTATTCAAAACGATCCGTACATCTCACACAAGTCTTCATTTAGGGAGACCTTCTTATTATTTGATTAGTTTTCTCAATTTTTTAAAATATAGGTGATTATGAGTCCTATTACTTCATTCTAGTTGAAATTAGCATCAAAAAGAGCAATCCCATCACTATTGCGTCCAAAACGATGCGTAGATCTCACACAATTCTTCATTTAGGGAGACCTTCATATTGTTTCATTGGTTTTTTTGAATTTACAAAGAAAGAGGAGATTAAGAGACTGTGTTACTTCGTTCTAGTTTGATTAACGTCAAAAAAGAGAAACCCATCACAATCTCGTCCAAAAGCATGCGTACATCTCACACAAGTCTTTATTTAGGGAGACCTTCTTAATTTTTCATTAGTTATCTCAAATTGTCAAATTATAGGTTATTATGAGTCATATTACTTCATTCTAGTTGAAATTAGCATCAGAAGGAGCAATCCCATCACTATCGCGTCCAAAACGATACGTAGATCTCACACAAGTCTTCATTTAATGAGACCTTCATATTGTTTCATTTGTTGTTTTGAATTTACAAAGAAAGAGGTGATTAAGAGACTGTGTTATTGCGTTCTAGTTTGATTAGCGTCAAAAAAGAGAAATCCATGACTATCGCTTCCAAAATCATGCTTACATCTCGCACAAGTCTTCATTTAGGGAGACATTCTTATTGTTTCATTAGTTCTCACAAATTGTCAAAATATAGGTGATTATGAGTCCTATTACTTCGTTCTAGCTGAAATTAGCATCAAAAGGAGCAATCACATCACTATCTAGTCCAAAACGATGGGTAGATCTCACACAAGTCTTCATTTAGGGAGACTTTCATATTGTTTCATTGGTTATTTCGAATTTATAAAGAAAGAGTTGATTAAGAGTTGAATTACTTCGTTCTAGTTTGATTAGCGTTAAAAGTAGAAACCCATGACTATCGCTTCCAAAACCATGCGTACATCTCAAACAAGTCTTCATTTAGGGAGACCTTCTTATTGTTTCATTGGTTCTCTAAAATTGTCAAACAAAGAGGTGATTAGGAGTCCTATTAATTTACTCTAATTTGATTAGCATCAAAAGGACCAAATCAATGACTATCGCGTTAAAAACGATATAAACATCTCTCACAAGTCTTGATTTAGGGAGACCTTCTATTTCTTTCATTGGTCCTCTCAAATTGTCAAAGAAAGAGGTGATTATGAGTCCTATTACTAGTGCATTCAAAACGATCTGTACATCTCAAACAAGTCTTCATTTTGGGAAACCTTCTTATTGTTTGATTAGTTCTCTCAAATTGTTAAAATATAGGTTATTATGAGTCCTATTACTTCATTCTAGCTGAAATTAGCATCAAAAGGAGCAATCACATCACTATCTAGTCCAAAACGATGCGTAGATCTCACACAAGTCTTCATTTAGGAAGACCTTCATATTGTTTCATTGGTTGTTTCGAATTTACAAAGAAAGAGGTGATTAAGAGTTGTAATACTTCGTTCTAGTTTGATTAGGATCAAAAGGAGAAACTCATTACAATCGCGTCCAAAACCCATGACTATCGCGTCCAAAACCATGCGTACATCTCACACAAGTCTTCATTTAGGGAGACCTTCATATTGTTTTATTGGTTGTTTCGAATTTACAAAGAAAGAGGTGATTAAGAGACTTTGTTACTTCGTTCTAGTTTGATTAACGTCAAAAAAGAGAAACCTATGACAATCTCGTCCAAAACCATGTGTACATCTCACACAAGTCTTCATTTAGGGAGACCTTATTATTTCATTAATTCTCTCAAATTGTCAAATTATAGGTGATTATGAGTCCTATTACTTCGTTCTAGTTGAAATTAGCATCAAAAGGAGCAATCGCATCACTATCGCATCCAAAACGATGCGTAGATTTCACACAAGTCTTCATTTAGGGAGACCTTCATTTTGTTTCATTGCTGGTTTCAAATTTACAAAGAAAGAGGTGATTAAGAGTTGTATTACTTCGTTCTAGTTTGATTAGCGTCAAAAGTAGAAACCCATGACTATCGCGTTCAAAATCTTGCGTACATCTCACACAAGTCTTCATTTATGGAGATCTTCTATTTGTTTCATTGGTACTCTAAAATAGTCAAAGAAAGAGGTGATTAGGAGTCCTATAAATTCGTTCTAATTTGATTAGCATCAAAAAGACCAAATCAATGATTATCGCGTTAAAAACTATACGTACATCTCACACAAGTCTTGATTTAGGGAGACCTTTTTATTGTTTCATTGGGTCTCTCAAATTGTCAAAGAAAGAGGTGATTATGAGTCCTATGACTTCGTTCTAATTTAATTAGCATCAAATGGAGCCATCCTATCACTAGTGCATTCAAAATGATCCGTACATCTCACACAAGTCTTCATTTAGGGAGACCTTTGTATTGTTTGATTAGTTCTCTCAAATTGTTAAAATATAGGTGATTATGAGTCCTATTACTTCATTCTAGTTGAAATTAGCATCAAAAGGAGCAATCCATCACTATCGCTTCCAAAACGATGCGTAGATCTCACACAATTCTTCATTTAGGGAGACCTTCATATTGTTTCATTGGTTCTTTCGAATTTACAAAGAATGAGGTGATTAAGAGTTGTATTACTTTGTTCTAGTTTGATTAGCGTTAAAAGTAGAAACCCATGACTATCGCGTTCAAAATCATGAATACATCTCACACAAGTCTTCATTTAGAGAGACCTTCTTATTATTTCATTGGTTCTCTAAAATTGTCAAAGAAAGAGGTGATTAGGAGTCCTATTAATTCGTTCTAATTTGATTAGCATCAAAAGGACCAAATCAATGACTATCGCGTTAAAAATGATGCGTACATCTCTCACAAGTCTTGATTTAGGGAGACCTTCTTATTGTTTCATTGGTTCTCTAAAATTGTCAAAGAAAGAGGTGATTATGAGTCCTATGACTTCCTTCTAGTTTGATTAGCATCAAAAGGAGCAATCCTATCACTAGTGCATTCAAAACGATCCGTACATCTCAGACAAGTCTTCATTTTGGGAAACCTTCTTATTGTTTGATTAGTTCTCTCAAATTGTTAAAATATAGGTGATTATGAGTCCTATTACTTCATTCTAGTTGAAATTAGCATCAAAAGGAGCAATCCCATCACTATCGCGTCCAAAACGATGCGTAGATCTCACACAAGTCTTCATTTAGGGAGACCTTCATATTGTTTCATTGGTTGTTTCGAATTTACAAAGAAAGAGGTTATTAAGAGACTGTGTTACTTCGTTTTAGTTTGATTAGCATTAAAAAGGAGAAACCCATGACAATCGCGTCCAAAACCATGTGTACATCTCACACAATTCTGCATTTAGGGAGACCTTCTTATTGTTTCATTGGTTCTCTCAAATTATCAAAGAAAGAGGTGATTATGAGTCCTATGACTTCCTTCTAGTTTGATTAGCATCAAAAGGAGCAATCCTATCACTAGTGCATTTAAAACGATCCGTACAGCACACACAAATCTTTATTTCGGGAAACCTTCTTATTATTTTATTAGTTCTCTCAAATTGATAAAATATAGGTGATTATGAGTCCTGTTACTTCATTCTTGTTGAAATTAGCATCAAAAGGAGCAATCCCATCACTATCGCGTCCAAAACGATGCGTAGGTTCACAAGTCTTAATTTAGGGAGACCTTCATATTGTTTCATTGGTTGTTTTGAAATTATAAAGAAAGAGGTGATTAAGAGACTGTGTTACTTCAATCTAGTTTGATTAACATCAAAAAAGAGAAACCCATGACAATCTCGTCCAAAATCATGCGTACATGTAACACAAGTCTTCATTTAGGGAGACCTTCTTATTATTTCATTAGTTATCTCAAATTGTCAAATTATAGGTGATTATGAGTACTATTACTTCGTTCTAGTTGAAAATAGCATCAAAAGGAGCAATAGCATCACTATCGCGTCCAAAACGATGCGTAGATCTCACACAAGTCTTCATTTAGGGAGACCTTCATATTGTTTTATTGGTTGTTTCGAATTTACAAAGAAAGAGGTGATTAAGAGACTTTGTTACTTCGTTCTAGTTTGATTAACGTCAAAAAAGAGAAACCTATGACAATCTCGTCCAAAACCATGTGTACATCTCACACAAGTCTTTATTTAGGGAGACCTTATTATTTCATTAATTCTCTCAAATTGTCAAATTATAGGTGATTATGAGTCCTATTACTTCGTTCTAGTTGAAATTAGCATCAAAAGGAGCAATCGCATCACTATCGCATCCAAAACGATGCGTAGATTTCACACAAGTCTTCATTTAGGGAGACCTTCATTTTGTTTCATTGCTGGTTTCAAATTTACAAAGAAAGAGGTGATTAAGAGTTGTATTACTTCGTCCTAGTTTGATTAGCGTCAAAAGTGAAACCCATGACTATCGCTTCCAAAACCATGCGTACATCTCACACAAGTCTTCATTTAGGGAGACCTTCTAATTGTTTCATTGGTTCTCTAAAATTGTCAAAGAAAGAGGTGATTAGTAGTCCTATTAATTCGTTCTAATTTGATTAGCATCAAAAGGACCAAATCAATGACTATCGCGTTAAAAACGATGAGTACATCTCACACAAGTCTTGATTTATGGAGACCTTCTTATTGTTTAATTGGTTCTCTCAATTTGTTAAAGAAAGAGGTGATTATGAGTCCTATAATTTCGTTCTAGTTTGATTAGCATCAAAAGGAGCATTCCAATCAATAGTGCATTCAAAATGATCCGTACATCTCACACAAGTCTTCATTTAGAGAGACCATCTTATTGTTTGATTAGTTCTATCAAATTGTTAAAATATAGGTGATTATGAGTCCTATTAATTCATTCTAGTTGAAATTAGCATCAAAAGGAGAAATCCCATCGCTATCGCGTCCAAAACGATGCGTAGATCTCACACAAGTCTTCATTTAGGCAGACCTTCATATTGTTTCATTGGTTGTTTCGAATTTACAAAGAAAGAGGTGATTAAGAGTTGTATTACTTCGTTCTAGTTTGATTATGTGACAAACAAGATTTTTGTAATTTATTTTGAATATTTATTGAATTAAATAAATATTTTTTGATGATTTAATTATTGAGTTAAATAATTAATTGATGAATTTGTGGTAGATTAATTTAATTATATGTGTCACATTAGTTAAATTAATGTGGTGAATTTTTATATTCAAAGTATGTATTTAATTGAGCTTATTTGATTAATATATTAATTAATAAGCATAATGTTATTCTAATTAATTTATTAATTAATTAGAGATTTATGATTAGACATAATTAATAAATAAGAATTTTAATTATGTGACTATGTGATTTAATGTAGATTTATGCTATTTTATTTAATTGATTTAAATAGCATTATTTGATTTAATTGGGTGTGACATTAATTAACTATATTATAATAAATTAATTAAAATAAATGAGAAAGGATTCCTTAAGCTAGCCAAACAAGGCCTTAAGGGGAGTTGGTCAGTTAACCCACTAAGGGACCAACTGACAACCACTCACCCATTATATATTATACGTATTATACTTATATACATATATACTATATCAATTCATATATTCATATCAGAGAGAATTTTGAGAGAAAAGATTGAGGAAGAAGAATTTGAAAAGTTTATATCATCATCCTTGAATCATCTTCACAAACTAGCAAGGGTAATTCCTTCTCCTAAGTTTTTAAATTCAAGTTCTTAAAGTTTTCCATTAACGTATGTTAGATTCTCTGTGAATAACTAATTTGATAATTAATGTATGATATGATTTTATATGTGTTATTGTATGATCATAACATGTTGTATATCATGTATGCATGATTTAGTGCGATTAAATCCATGTAGTTATGCTTAATTTGATTTTTCAAAAGTTACAGAGTGTAAAAATTGTACATATGGCCCATATGGCCCTTACGTACAAAATTTACACACCTTATGCGTTTATTTAACTTAAATTAACACTTGAATGTGATTGTGTACATTTAAACGAACAAAATGGAAGTTAAACGAACGGATTCGGTGTTATAACGAATCCGTAACGTTGAATTCTTGTTTTCTTTCAAAACTTTATAAAATATTGAAAATAGTGAAATTAAATGTTGTGATTTGTGTAATTCCGTGATTTAAAGTGTTAAAAGCATGCTTAGAACATGGTATGATGTTTCTGTAAATTCTATATCTCATGGGTAGCCTTAAATTCATTTCGTTAGTTTAATTTGGATTTATTTGGGTTGCTCTGTGTGTCATTCGCGAACTGGAAATCTGGGTCTGCGTTTCCGCGCGGCCGCGCTGGTCCCAAGGGTAACTGGCGCGCGGCCGCGCCCCTTGCAGAAATTTGAAATTTTTTTGCTAAGTGTTCGTGTGTTCTAAAAGGTGGTTTAAAACCTAATGTAATGAACATAAAGATATGCTAAACATATAATAAGAGGTTAATAACTTATATTACGTGAGTAATTAATAAGTTAATTACATGACTTGAATCGTTAATTGTATAGTCCAATAACGTGCTCAAGACCGATGTGTGTGATTCGATACGTATATCGAGTTATTGATTAAATTGTATTGTGAACGTATTGATGTGTAGGGTTTAATAAAGAACGTGAATTATAATTGTAGCTTGTGCAAGAGGCAAGTATCCTATCCCTAATTTATTGATTTAGCAAGTTCCCTAAATTCTAATTTATTCATTTATTAAGCCTTAGACTTGTGTTTCTATATCGAGTAAGCTCGTGTTTTTAATTGTTCAAGTTCGAAATTCATATTACATATTGTAACTCTTTTAAAAGCATGATTCAGTGATACAATACTTATTCGATTGTATACTCTTGAGATTTATTATTCAAGTTGAATATCGATGTTATTGTTGAACCTTATAGGACTAGTGAACCCTTATTGATTCGACTAGTCCATAGTTGATGAACGTTCTAAATTCCAAAATACTTATTGAGCTTATCCAAACCAAACTTCCTTTGGTGCGGACTCTGATGTCAAAACTGAGATGAACAACCCTGTAAAAGGGGATTATTTACGCTTTAGCGTTGAGATATTGTGCACAATATGGTACTAAGGGCTGATCCCCCTAAGTACGAGAAGTAGAGTCCATAGTCTTATGACTGTTAAAGGTTTTAAGTATAAACACTTTACAACCTAGGACATAGTTCAAGGTCTTATGACCCTCAGATGATATTTTGATTCCTGTTATTTATCCTCGAGTCAAAAGTTGAGTTCTTTATTCAGATGTCCTTGATTCACTCGCATGTTATTATATTGTTGTCATATTATTATACTTGTGGGCAACCGTGCTCACTCTTGCGTAATAATAACATTGCAGTTAAGAACGAAAGGTCTGACGAGCCTTCTACTAGCAAAGGCAAGGGCAAAGTCAACAAGTGATGAAGACTTGTTGTTTATTTTATGTGTTTATGTTTCAGACTTATGTTAAAGTTGTGTAAAACTTATTTAATTAGTTATATTTCCGCATTTGATATTTAAGGTTAAGTACGACCTGGGATTGATGTATTTCTTTTCAGATGTTGTAACCCCATAAGGGGAGGATTATTTCTATTTATTTCATGGTTTGCATTTACTATGGGTAGATAGATAGATGATATTTGTACAGTGAACACCAAGTCCCGTGGAAATTGAAGTACCCGGATTTGGGGGTGTCACAGGTTGGTATCAAAGCTGTAGGTTATGAACCTTAGGTGGGGAAAAACCTTAGGATAGTAGCCTTTTTAGAGATCGAGAACATAGTAATGATAACTCTTATCGAGTTCTAAGAAAGATAATAACTTACCTTATGTGCTACGTGTTTATACTTATATATTCGAGTCTCGATTAGCATCACGTAATTACTAAAACTTAAAATTTTCTTTGTCAGGATGACGAATGCTGGAGAACCTAGTCAGTCCAGGGACCTTGTACCCCTAGAGGCTAGAGAGGAGGAGCCCCGAGATATCCACGTAGTTTGGGAGCAGTTAGTCCGACGAGAGCCATCACCCTTGATCACAGTCATTGGTCAGGAAATTGTGCCGGTGTCTAATTCAGAGGAGGACTCTGAGGAAGACCCTGAGGAGATTGAAGTTCAGGCTGAGGCAGCTGAAGAGGAGGAGGAAGACCCTGAAGAGTTCCCGCCGAGCTCTATCAGTGCTGAGATGTATGACGAGCTGTATGACCGTAACATAGAGTTACGTGATACTGTTCAGGAGCTGAGGGAGACTGTTCAGGAGCTGAGGGAGCGGTCGGTTACTCAACAGTCTACCATCGAGCTGAGGGATGGAGAGGTTGAGGCTCTTCACACACGTTTGGGAAATGTAGAGTGGAATTTGGCTCACGAGAAGGGCCAAACCGAGCAGAAGTCAGAGGAAATTGAGGAATTGAAGAATGAACTAAAAGAGAAATCAGCAAGGCTGGCCATAGCAGAGGAGGCTTGGGTAAGGGAATCACGACGAGCAGATCTCGCAGAAGATAATTGTCGGGCGAAGAAGGCCAAGCTTGAAGAGACGTACTCTATACTTCAGTATGCAATTGACGAGGCCCAGGATCGGGTTATGAGGTACCCAATTCAGTTTGAAGGACTACCGTCGTACATGCTAGATCGCAGGACGATGTCTCGGATTATGGAAGAAGAGCGTGGCAAAGCTGTTCGTCGCCTTAATGGGCAGTGATAGGAACATTTGATTTTGTGAAACCTATCTGGTAGTTAATAATGTAAATTCCAATGTGTTTATAAACAGAGGAATATTTTATGTTTTAAATCCTGTAGATTCTTTATCTCAGGATAGTTGATGTAAATAGCAGTGATGCTATCGTATTATGTTAAAACTTTTGATTTAGTAATATATCAGAGTTTATTTGAGATAATGTGTTGACTGATTGTGTCTAAATGTTTAAGTTAAGCCTTAGATATTTAAAAGATTGAATAAAGTTCTAATACGCGTATTTCTTAAGAGTAAAATGCCGCCAAGGAGACGATCTAACCGTCAACAGGCCCAAGAAGGGTCAACTAACAACAACAACGACGCCAATGCTAACCCCGTTCAGCAGTTGGCGAACTTACTTGCTGGAGCGCTTAACAACCAACCTCAAGCTCCACCGGCCACAACGTTCAAGGACTTCAAGGCGGTGGGACCGCCAGAGTTTAAAGGCACCATGAACCCGATAGAAGCTCAAACCTGGGTCATGGAGATGGAAAAAGTTTTTGACGTCGCCAGAGTCAGAGAGGACCAGAAAACCGCCTATGCAACGTTCATGCTGAAATCTGAGGCCAGCAATTGGTGGCAAGCGAATAAGGTCCGGGGAGGTGAAGGTGTGATTACCTGGGAGAGGTTCAAGGAGATGTTCTTCGAGATGTACTTTCCGACCAGCTCGCAGAATCAAATGGAGGTCCAGTTCTTGGAACTGAAACAGGGAAATATGTCCGTACCAGAATATGCGGCGAAATTCAATGAGTTGGCTAGGTTTGCCACGTATCAAGTGCACACCGATCAGAGGAAGGCAAGGAGGTTTGAACAGGGCCTGAAGCCCTGGTTGTATAGCAAAGTGTCAATGTTCCAATTGAACACTTTTGCTGGGGTGTTGGAGAAGGCCATTCTCGCTGAAGGCGGGAGTGATGCAGTTACAAAGTATAACCAAGATCAGAAAAAGAAGAAGAGTGAAGGTGAAGGAATTAACAAGGCTAGTGGTAGCAACACGGGAGGGAGTAATAATCAGAAGAGGAGGTGGAATGATAACTCATCGACTGGGAATCAGCAAGGTGGTCAGAAAAAAGAGGATCGAAGCTTGTTCGACCTGCGGGAAAGCTCACCTGGGGGTGTCACAGATTGTAACCTGTGACACCCCCAAATCCGGGTACTTCAATTTCCACGGGACTTGGTGTTCACTGTACAAATATCATCTATCTATCTACCCATAGTAAATGCAAACCATGAAATAAATAGAAATAATCCTCCCCTTATGGGGTTACAACATCTGAAAAGAAATACATCAATCCCAGGTCGTACTTAACCTTAAATATCAAATGCGGAAATATAACTAATTAAATAAGTTTTACACAACTTTAACATAAGTCTGAAACATAAACACATAAAATAAACAACAAGTCTTCATCACTTGTTGACTTTGCCCTTGCCTTTGCTAGTAGAAGGCTCGTCAGACCTTTCGTTCTTAACTGCAATGTTATTATTACGCAAGAGTGAGCACGGTTGCCCACAAGTATAATAATATGACAACAATATAATAACATGCGAGTGAATCAAGGACATCTGAATAAAGAAACTCAACTTTTGACTCGAGGATAAATAACAGGAATCAAAATATCATCTGAGGGTCATAAGACCTTGAACTATGTCCTAGGTTGTAAAGTGTTTATACTTAAAACCTTTAACAGTCATAAGACTATGGACTCTACTTCTCGTACTTAGGGGGATCAGCCCTTAGTACCATATTGTGCACAATATCTCAACGCTAAAGCGTAAATAATCCCCTTTTACAGGGTTGTTCATCTCAGTTTTGACATCAGAGTCCGCACCAAAGGAAGTTTGGTTTGGATAAGCTCAATAAGTATTTTGGAATTTAGAACGTTCATCAACTATGGACTAGTCGAATCAATAAGGGTTCACTAGTCCTATAAGGTTCAACAATAACATCGATATTCAACTTGAATAATAAATCTCAAGAGTATACAATCGAATAAGTATTGTATCACTGAATCATGCTTTTAAAAGAGTTACAATATGTAATATGAATTTCGAACTTGAACAATTAAAAACACGAGCTTACTCGATATAGAAACACAAGTCTAAGGCTTAATAAATGAATAAATTAGAATTTAGGGAACTTGCTAAATCAATAAGTTAGGGATAGGATACTTGCCTCTTGCACAAGCTACAATTATAATTCACGTTCTTTATTAAATCCTACACATCAATACGTTCACAATACAAATTAATCAATAACTCGATATACGTATCGAATCACACACATCGGTCTTGAGCACGTTATTGGACTATACAATTAACGATTCAAGTCATGTAATTAACTTATTAATTACTCACGTAATATAAGTTATTAACCTCTTATTATATGTTTAGCATATCTTTATGTTCATTACATTAGGTTTTAAACCACCTCTTAGAACACACGAACACTTAGCAAAAAAATTTCAAATTTCTGCAAGGGGCGCGGCCGCGCGCCAGTTACCCTTGGGACCAGCGCGGCCGCGCGGAAACGCAGACCCAGATTTCCAGTTCGCGAATGACACACAGAGCAACCCAAATAAATCCAAATTAAACTAACGAAATGAATTTAAGGCTACCCATGAGATATAGAATTTACAGAAACATCATACCATGTTCTAAGCATGCTTTTAACACTTTAAATCACGGAATTACACAAATCACAACATTTAATTTCACTATTTTCAATATTTTATAAAGTTTTGAAAGAAAACAAGAATTCAACGTTACGGATTCGTTATAACACCGAATCCGTTCGTTTAACTTCCATTTTGTTCGTTTAAATGTACACAATCACATTCAAGTGTTAATTTAAGTTAAATAAACGCATAAGGTGTGTAAATTTTGTACGTAAGGGCCATATGGGCCATATGTACAATTTCTACACTCTGTAACTTTTGAAAAATCAATTTAAGCATAACTACATGGATTTAATCGCACTAAATCATGCATACATGATATACAACATGTTATGATCATACAATAACACATATAAAATCATATCATACATTAATTATCAAATTAGTTATTCACAGAGAATCTAACATACGTTAATGGAAAACTTTAAGAACTTGAATTTAAAAACTTAGGAGAAGGAATTACCCTTGCTAGTTTGTGAAGATGATTCAAGGATGATGATATAAACTTTTCAAATTCTTCTTCCTCAATCTTTTCTCTCAAAATTCTCTCTGATATGAATATATGAATTGATATAGTATATATGTATATAAGTATAATACGTATAATATATAATGGGTGAGTGGTTGTCAGTTGGTCCCTTAGTGGGTTAACTGACCAACTCCCCTTAAGGCCTTGTTTGGCTAGCTTAAGGAATCCTTTCTCATTTATTTTAATTAACTTATTATAATATAGTTTAATAATGTCACACTCAATTAAATCAAATAATGCTATTTAAATCAATTAAATAAAATAGCATAAATCTACATTAAATCACATAGTCACATAATTAAAATTCTTATTTATTAATTATGTCTAATCATAAATCTCTAATTAATTAATAAATTAATTAGAATAACATTATGCTTATTAATTAATATATTAATCAAATAAGCTCAATTAAATACATACTTTGAATATAAAAATTCACCACATTAATTTAACTAATGTGACACATATAATTAAATTAATCTACCACAAATTCATCAATTAATTATTTAACTCAATAATTAAATCATCAAAAAATATTTATTTAATTCAATAAATATTCAAAATATATTACAAAAATCTTGTTTGTCACATCTTTCCCCCCTTAAAAGGATTCTGTCCCCAGAATCACGGTTCAATTAAATTTCGTCCCGTTACATTCTCCCCCCCTTACAAAGATTCTGTCCCCAGAATCGCATAAACAAAAAAAATTAAGTAAATAAATCTGGGTAATTCTTCATCATATGCTCTTCGAGTTCCCACGTAGCTTCTTCAGCATTGTGGTTCCTCCAAATTACCTTAACAGAAGGTATAATTTTATTTCTGAGGACTTGCTCTTTCCTGTCAACAATCTGAACAGGAATTTCTTCATAGGATAAGTCTTTCTCAAAATGTAGGGGTTCATATTCAATCACATGTTTGTAATCGGGTTTGTAGGGGCGTAAAACTGACACATGAAAGACGTTGTGGACATTCTCAAGCGCCGGAGGTAAGGCTACCTCATACGCAACTTCTCCAATCCTTCGCAGTACTTCAAAGGGTCCAATGAACCTTGGGCTCAATTTTCCCTTCTTACCGAATCTGATCTTCCCCTTCCAGGGAGAGACTTTCAAGAACACATAGCTACCCGATTCAAACTCAACGTTCTTACGGTGTGGATCGGCGTATTTCTTCTGCCTATCCTGAGCTGCTACCAGTCTTGTTCTGATCACTTTGACTATCTCTGCTGTCTGCTGTACCAGTTCTGGACCTAATAGTTGTCTCTCGCCAACTTCATCCCAGTATAGCGGGGTTCTGCATTTTCTTCCGTACAACGCTTCGTAAGGCGGCATGCCAATACTAGCGTGGTAACTGTTGTTGTAACCGAATTCCACAAGCGGTAGGTGATCATCCCAATTTCCTTTAAAATCCATGATGCATGCTCTCAACATATCTTCCAATGTCTGGATCGTTCTTTCACTCTGCCCATCTGTCTGAGGGTGATAAGCCGTACTCATTCTCAACTGTGTCCCCATGCATTCTTGTAGTCGCTTCCAGAAGTTCGATGTGAAACGCGGATCTCTGTCGGAAACAATTGACACCGGAACTCCGTGCCTCGAAACAATCTCTTTCACATATAGCCTTGCCAACTGGTCTAAGTTGAATCTGATTTTAATCGGAAGGAAGTGTGCGGATTTCGTCAGTCGGTCAACGATAACCCATACTGCGTCGTAGCCTTTCTGAGTCGTCGGAAGGCCAACCACGAAATCCATCGTAATGTGTTCCCATTTCCATTCTGGGATTTCCAGGGGTTGTAGCAAACCACTTGGTCTCTGATGTTCTGCTTTCACTTTCTGACAGGTTAGACACTTTGCAACACACTCAGCAACATCTCGTTTCAAATTCGGCCACCAGAAGTGCTGTCGAAGATCCTGGTACATCTTGGTACTACCGGGGTGAATTGAATACCGTGAGCTATGAGCCTCTCTCAAAATGTCATCCTTAATTTCTGGCACTGACGGTACCCGAACTCTATTCTCAAATCTCAGTAGTCCCTCACTGTCTATCTTGAATCTCGGTTCGGTTCCTTCAGATATCTTTTTCTTAACCTTCTCACATTCTTCGTCCTGAAGTTGAGCTTCCTTAACTTTATCCAATAGGGTTGTACCAGCTTGAATCTGAAACAACTTCTCGTCAATCTCCATCGAATACTTCACTTCCAATTTCAGCTTTTCCATTGCTGAAATTAGTTCCTCCTGAGTAGTCAACATCATCAATTTCTCCCGACCCTTTCTGCTTAAGGCGTCGGCAACCACATTAGCCTTACCCGGATGGTATAAGATTTCACAGTCATAATCCTTAATTAACTCCAGCCACCTTCTCTGGCGCATATTCAAGTCCTTCTGTGTAAAGATATATTTCAGACTCTTGTGGTCTGTATATATTTCACACTTCTCCCCATAGAGATAGTGTCTCCAAATTTTTAAAGCAAATACCACGGCAGCTAACTCCAAGTCATGGGTCGGATACCCCTTCTCATAGTCTTTCAATTGTCGTGACGCATACGCAATGACCCTGCCGTTTTGCATAAGCACACAGCCAAGTCCTTTATGCGACGCATCACTATAAACCACAAAATTGCCTGTGTCGTCCGGAAGGGATAACACAGGTGCTGAACTCAACCTCCTCTTGAGCTCTTGGAAACTTTCCTCACACTTCTCTGTCCAAACGAATTTCACCGATTTTCTAGTCAAATTTGTCAGCGGAGTTGCGATCTTGGAAAAGTCCTGAATAAATCTTCTATAATAACCCGCCAATCCAAGAAAACTCCTCACTTCCGACGGTGTTTTCGGCAGATCCCAGTTCATCACAGCTTCGACTTTAGAGGGATCTACCGAAATTCCGTCCTTGTCGATCACATGTCCAAGAAATTGCACTCTTTCAATCCAGAATTCACATTTAGAAAATTTGGCGTACAACTTCTCTCTTCTCAACGCCTCTAATGTTAACTTCAGATGTTCTACATGTTCTTCCTTGGTCTTCGAGTATACCAAAATATCGTCGATAAAGACCACCACGAATTTGTCCAAAAACGGCTTGAACACTCCATTCATTAAGCCCATGAATGCTGCAGGAGCATTCGTTAGACCAAATGACATTACCAAAAATTCGTAGTGACCATATCGAGTCCTAAATGCTGTCTTTGGAACATCCTCTGGCCTCACCTTCAGCTGATGATAGCCACTCCTCAAGTCTATCTTTGAAAAGTACCTTGCACCCTTCAATTGGTCGAACAGATCGTCGATCCTCGGTAATGGATATCTATTCTTAATTGTGACCTTATTCAGTTCTCTGTAGTCGATGCAAAGCCGCATCGTCCCGTCCTTCTTCTTCACAAATAACACCGGCGCTCCCCACGGCGATACGCTCGGTTGGATGTACTTCTTGTCCAGTAACTCTTGTAGTTGTACCATTAACTCTTTCATCTCTACCGGAGCCATCCGGTATGGTGCCTTCGATATTGGGGCCGTCCCTGGCGCCAAATCGATCACAAACTCAACCTCTCTGTCTGGCGGAAGTCCTGGCAGATCATCCGGAAATACGTCTAAGAAGTCCCTCACGACTGGTATATCTTCTAATTTCGAATTTTCTTTACGACTATCGACTATGTAGGCTAAATATCCTACACAGCCTTGTCTTAACAACTTCCTGGCCTGCATCATCGTCAGACAACTCGCTTGTCTAGGCGATTTACTGCCATAAAACACAACCTTTGACGGGGTCATAAGGTTGATACACTTCCTCTGGCAATCAATTACAGCCCCATAATTGACTAGCCAATCCATTCCCAGAATAACATCGAATTCCCCAAGTCTAATCGGGATAAGATTTACGTTCATAATGTTACCCTTAATATCTACTCTACAGTTCTTGTGTACATACTTAACAGGGATTACTTCTTTATTCGCAATCTCTATATTCATGGGGTATTCTAACTCGTCCATAGGAAGTTCTAAGTTCTTAGCAAAGTCATCGGATATAAATGAACAAGTAGCACCCGAATCAAATAGTACATAAGCATTAACTTTATTGATCGGAATGATACCTGACACCACATCGCGAGACTGCACAGCATCCTGCACGGTCATGTTGAAGGTCCTGGCGGTTGGTCGGTTGGTTGCGGTTGGTCCCGTGATAGTTAAAGCACTTCCACCGCTGTTTCCCCTATTTCCACCTGATCCTTCCCTTCCAGATCCCTTCTTGGGACAGTCCCTTGCCAGATGGTCCTTTGAGCCGCAAGTGAAGCAAGCGCCCTTCTTTGGGTTCGGACAGTTAGGTGCTATGTGGCCTTCCTGACCACAATTATAACATACTCGTTTTCCCTTCATACAGACCCCCAGGTGAGCTTTCCCGCAGGTCGAACAAGCTTCGATCCTCTTTTTCTGACCACCTTGCTGATTCCCAGTCGATGAGTTATCATTCCACCTCCTCTTCTGATTATTACTCCCTCCCGTGTTGCTACCACTAGCCTTGTTAATTCCTTCACCTTCACTCTTCTTCTTTTTCTGATCTTGGTTATACTTTGTAACTGCATCACTCCCGCCTTCAGCGAGAATGGCCTTCTCCAACACCCCAGCAAAAGTGTTCAATTGGAACATTGACACTTTGCTATACAACCAGGGCTTCAGGCCCTGTTCAAACCTCCTTGCCTTCCTCTGATCGGTGTGCACTTGATACGTGGCAAACCTAGCCAACTCATTGAATTTCGCCGCATATTCTGGTACGGACATATTTCCCTGTTTCAGTTCCAAGAACTGGACCTCCATTTGATTCTGCGAGCTGGTCGGAAAGTACATCTCGAAGAACATCTCCTTGAACCTCTCCCAGGTAATCACACCTTCACCTCCCCGGACCTTATTCGCTTGCCACCAATAGCTGGCCTCAGATTTCAGCATGAACGTTGCATAGGCGGTTTTCTGGTCCTCTCTGACTCTGGCGACGTCAAAAACTTTTTCCATCTCCATGACCCAGGTTTGAGCTTCTATCGGGTTCATGGTGCCTTTAAACTCTGGCGGTCCCACCGCCTTGAAGTCCTTGAACGTTGTGGTCGGTGGAGCTTGAGGTTGGTTGTTAAGCGCTCCAGCAAGTAAGTTCGCCAACTGCTGAACGGGGTTAGCATTGGCGTCGTTGTTGTTGTTAGTTGACCCTTCTTGGGCCTGTTGACGGTTAGATCGTCTCCTTGGCGGCATTTTACTCTTAAGAAATACGCGTATTAGAACTTTATTCAATCTTTTAAATATCTAAGGCTTAACTTAAACATTTAGACACAATCAGTCAACACATTATCTCAAATAAACTCTGATATATTACTAAATCAAAAGTTTTAACATAATACGATAGCATCACTGCTATTTACATCAACTATCCTGAGATAAAGAATCTACAGGATTTAAAACATAAAATATTCCTCTGTTTATAAACACATTGGAATTTACATTATTAACTATCAGATAGGTTTCACAAAATCAAATGTTCCTATCACTGCCCATTAAGGCGACGAACAGCTTTGCCACGCTCTTCTTCCATAATCCGAGACATCGTCCTGCGATCTAGCATGTACGACGGTAGTCCTTCAAACTGAATTGGGTACCTCATAACCCGATCCTGGGCCTCATCAATTGCATACTGAAGTATAGAGTACGTCTCTTCAAGCTTGGCCTTCTTCGCCCGACAATTATCTTCTGCGAGATCTGCTCGTCGTGATTCCCTTACCCAAGCCTCCTCTGCTATGGCCAGCCTTGCTGATTTCTCTTTTAGTTCATTCTTCAATTCCTCAATTTCCTCTGACTTCTGCTCGGTTTGGCCCTTCTCGTGAGCCAAATTCCACTCTACATTTCCCAAACGTGTGTGAAGAGCCTCAACCTCTCCATCCCTCAGCTCGATGGTAGACTGTTGAGTAACCGACCGCTCCCTCAGCTCCTGAACAGTCTCCCTCAGCTCCTGAACAGTATCACGTAACTCTATGTTACGGTCATACAGCTCGTCATACATCTCAGCACTGATAGAGCTCGGCGGGAACTCTTCAGGGTCTTCCTCCTCCTCTTAAGCTGCCTCAGCCTGAACTTCAATCTCCTCAGGGTCTTCCTCAGAGTCCTCCTCTGAATTAGACACCGGCACAATCTCCTGACCAATGACTGTGATCAAGGGTGATGGCTCTCGTCGGACTAACTGCTCCCAAACTACGTGGATATCTCGGGGCTCCTCCTCTCTAGCCTCTAGGGGTACAAGGTCCCTGGACTGACTAGGTTCTCCAGCATTCGTCATCCTGACAAATAAAATTTGAAGTTTTAGTAATTACGTGATGCTAATCGAGACTCGAATATATAAGTATAAGCACGTAGCACATAAGGTAAGTTATTATCTTTCTTAGAACTCGATAAGAGTTATCATTACTATGTTCTCGATCTCTAAAAAGGCTACTATCCTAAGGTTTTTCCCCACCTAAGGTTCATAACCTACAGCTTTGATACCAACCTGTGACACCCCCAAATCCGGGTACTTCAATTTCCACGGGACTTGGTGTTCACTGTACAAATATCATCTATCTATCTACCCATAGTAAATGCAAACCATGAAATAAATAGAAATAATCCTCCCCTTATGGGGTTACAACATCTGAAAAGAAATACATCAATCCCAGGTCGTACTTAACCTTAAATATCAAATGCGGAAATATAACTAATTAAATAAGTTTTACACAACTTTAACATAAGTCTGAAACATAAACACATAAAATAAACAACAAGTCTTCATCACTTGTTGACTTTGCCCTTGCCTTTGCTAGTAGAAGGCTCGTCAGACCTTTCGTTCTTAACTGCAATGTTATTATTACGCAAGAGTGAGCACGGTTGCCCACAAGTATAATAATATGACAACAATATAATAACATGCGAGTGAATCAAGGACATCTGAATAAAGAAACTCAACTTTTGACTCGAGGATAAATAACAGGAATCAAAATATCATCTGAGGGTCATAAGACCTTGAACTATGTCCTAGGTTGTAAAGTGTTTATACTTAAAACCTTTAACAGTCATAAGACTATGGACTCTACTTCTCGTACTTAGGGGGATCAGCCCTTAGTACCATATTGTGCACAATATCTCAACGCTAAAGCGTAAATAATCCCCTTTTACAGGGTTGTTCATCTCAGTTTTGACATCAGAGTCCGCACCAAAGGAAGTTTGGTTTGGATAAGCTCAATAAGTATTTTGGAATTTAGAACGTTCATCAACTATGGACTAGTCGAATCAATAAGGGTTCACTAGTCCTATAAGGTTCAACAATAACATCGATATTCAACTTGAATAATAAATCTCAAGAGTATACAATCGAATAAGTATTGTATCACTGAATCATGCTTTTAAAAGAGTTACAATATGTAATATGAATTTCGAACTTGAACAATTAAAAACACGAGCTTACTCGATATAGAAACACAAGTCTAAGGCTTAATAAATGAATAAATTAGAATTTAGGGAACTTGCTAAATCAATAAGTTAGGGATAGGATACTTGCCTCTTGCACAAGCTACAATTATAATTCACGTTCTTTATTAAATCCTACACATCAATACGTTCACAATACAAATTAATCAATAACTCGATATACGTATCGAATCACACACATCGGTCTTGAGCACGTTATTGGACTATACAATTAACGATTCAAGTCATGTAATTAACTTATTAATTACTCACGTAATATAAGTTATTAACCTCTTATTATATGTTTAGCATATCTTTATGTTCATTACATTAGGTTTTAAACCACCTCTTAGAACACACGAACACTTAGCAAAAAAATTTCAAATTTCTGCAAGGGGCGCGGCCGCGCGCCAGTTACCCTTGGGACCAGCGCGGCCGCGCGGAAACGCAGACCCAGATTTCCAGTTCGCGAATGACACACAGAGCAACCCAAATAAATCCAAATTAAACTAACGAAATGAATTTAAGGCTACCCATGAGATATAGAATTTACAGAAACATCATACCATGTTCTAAGCATGCTTTTAACACTTTAAATCACGGAATTACACAAATCACAACATTTAATTTCACTATTTTCAATATTTTATAAAGTTTTGAAAGAAAACAAGAATTCAACGTTACGGATTCGTTATAACACCGAATCCGTTCGTTTAACTTCCATTTTGTTCGTTTAAATGTACACAATCACATTCAAGTGTTAATTTAAGTTAAATAAACGCATAAGGTGTGTAAATTTTGTACGTAAGGGCCATATGGGCCATATGTACAATTTCTACACTCTGTAACTTTTGAAAAATCAATTTAAGCATAACTACATGGATTTAATCGCACTAAATCATGCATACATGATATACAACATGTTATGATCATACAATAACACATATAAAATCATATCATACATTAATTATCAAATTAGTTATTCACAGAGAATCTAACATACGTTAATGGAAAACTTTAAGAACTTGAATTTAAAAACTTAGGAGAAGGAATTACCCTTGCTAGTTTGTGAAGATGATTCAAGGATGATGATATAAACTTTTCAAATTCTTCTTCCTCAATCTTTTCTCTCAAAATTCTCTCTGATATGAATATATGAATTGATATAGTATATATGTATATAAGTATAATACGTATAATATATAATGGGTGAGTGGTTGTCAGTTGGTCCCTTAGTGGGTTAACTGACCAACTCCCCTTAAGGCCTTGTTTGGCTAGCTTAAGGAATCCTTTCTCATTTATTTTAATTAACTTATTATAATATAGTTTAATAATGTCACACTCAATTAAATCAAATAATGCTATTTAAATCAATTAAATAAAATAGCATAAATCTACATTAAATCACATAGTCACATAATTAAAATTCTTATTTATTAATTATGTCTAATCATAAATCTCTAATTAATTAATAAATTAATTAGAATAACATTATGCTTATTAATTAATATATTAATCAAATAAGCTCAATTAAATACATACTTTGAATATAAAAATTCACCACATTAATTTAACTAATGTGACACATATAATTAAATTAATCTACCACAAATTCATCAATTAATTATTTAACTCAATAATTAAATCATCAAAAAATATTTATTTAATTCAATAAATATTCAAAATATATTACAAAAATCTTGTTTGTCACATCTTTCCCCCCTTAAAAGGATTCTGTCCCCAGAATCACGGTTCAATTAAATTTCGTCCCGTTACATTCTCCCCCCCTTACAAAGATTCTGTCCCCAGAATCGCATAAACAAAAAAAATTAAGTAAATAAATCTGGGTAATTCTTCATCATATGCTCTTCGAGTTCCCACGTAGCTTCTTCAGCATTGTGGTTCCTCCAAATTACCTTAACAGAAGGTATAATTTTATTTCTGAGGACTTGCTCTTTCCTGTCAACAATCTGAACAGGAATTTCTTCATAGGATAAGTCTTTCTCAAAATGTAGGGGTTCATATTCAATCACATGTTTGTAATCGGGTTTGTAGGGGCGTAAAACTGACACATGAAAGACGTTGTGGACATTCTCAAGCGCCGGAGGTAAGGCTACCTCATACGCAACTTCTCCAATCCTTCGCAGTACTTCAAAGGGTCCAATGAACCTTGGGCTCAATTTTCCCTTCTTACCGAATCTGATCTTCCCCTTCCAGGGAGAGACTTTCAAGAACACATAGCTACCCGATTCAAACTCAACGTTCTTACGGTGTGGATCGGCGTATTTCTTCTGCCTATCCTGAGCTGCTACCAGTCTTGTTCTGATCACTTTGACTATCTCTGCTGTCTGCTGTACCAGTTCTGGACCTAATAGTTGTCTCTCGCCAACTTCATCCCAGTATAGCGGGGTTCTGCATTTTCTTCCGTACAACGCTTCGTAAGGCGGCATGCCAATACTAGCGTGGTAACTGTTGTTGTAACCGAATTCCACAAGCGGTAGGTGATCATCCCAATTTCCTTTAAAATCCATGATGCATGCTCTCAACATATCTTCCAATGTCTGGATCGTTCTTTCACTCTGCCCATCTGTCTGAGGGTGATAAGCCGTACTCATTCTCAACTGTGTCCCCATGCATTCTTGTAGTCGCTTCCAGAAGTTCGATGTGAAACGCGGATCTCTGTCGGAAACAATTGACACCGGAACTCCGTGCCTCGAAACAATCTCTTTCACATATAGCCTTGCCAACTGGTCTAAGTTGAATCTGATTTTAATCGGAAGGAAGTGTGCGGATTTCGTCAGTCGGTCAACGATAACCCATACTGCGTCGTAGCCTTTCTGAGTCGTCGGAAGAACGATCCAGACATTGGAAGATATGTTGAGAGCATGCATCATGGATTTTAAAGGAAATTGGGATGATCACCTACCGCTTGTGGAATTCGGTTACAACAACAGTTACCACGCTAGTATTGGCATGCCGCCTTACGAAGCGTTGTACGGAAGAAAATGCAGAACCCCGCTATACTGGGATGAAGTTGGCGAGAGACAACTATTAGGTCCAGAACTGGTACAGCAGACAGCAGAGATAGTCAAAGTGATCAGAACAAGACTGGTAGCAGCTCAGGATAGGCAGAAGAAATACGCCGATCCACACCGTAAGAACGTTGAGTTTGAATCGGGTAGCTATGTGTTCTTGAAAGTCTCTCCCTGGAAGGGGAAGATCAGATTCGGTAAGAAGGGAAAATTGAGCCCAAGGTTCATTGGACCCTTTGAAGTACTGCGAAGGATTGGAGAAGTTGCGTATGAGGTAGCCTTACCTCCGGCGCTTGAGAATGTCCACAACGTCTTTCATGTGTCAGTTTTACGCCCCTACAAACCCGATTACAAACATGTGATTGAATATGAACCCCTACATTTTGAGAAAGACTTATCCTATGAAGAAATTCCTGTTCAGATTGTTGACAGGAAAGAGCAAGTCCTCAGAAATAAAATTATACCTTCTGTTAAGGTAATTTGGAGGAACCACAATGCTGAAGAAGCTACGTGGGAACTCGAAGAGCATATGATGAAGAATTACCCAGATTTATTTACTTAATTTTTTTGTTTATGCGATTCTGGGGACAGAATCTTTGTAAGGGGGGGAGAATGTAACGGGACGAAATTTAATTGAACCGTGATTCTGGGGACAGAATCCTTTTAAGGGGGGAAAGATGTGACAAACAAGATTTTTGTAATTTATTTTGAATATTTATTGAATTAAATAAATATTTTTTGATGATTTAATTATTGAGTTAAATAATTAATTGATGAATTTGTGGTAGATTAATTTAATTATATGTGTCACATTAGTTAAATTAATGTGGTGAATTTTTATATTCAAAGTATGTATTTAATTGAGCTTATTTGATTAATATATTAATTAATAAGCATAATGTTATTCTAATTAATTTATTAATTAATTAGAGATTTATGATTAGACATAATTAATAAATAAGAATTTTAATTATGTGACTATGTGATTTAATGTAGATTTATGCTATTTTATTTAATTGATTTAAATAGCATTATTTGATTTAATTGGGTGTGACATTAATTAACTATATTATAATAAATTAATTAAAATAAATGAGAAAGGATTCCTTAAGCTAGCCAAACAAGGCCTTAAGGGGAGTTGGTCAGTTAACCCACTAAGGGACCAACTGACAACCACTCACCCATTATATATTATACGTATTATACTTATATACATATATACTATATCAATTCATATATTCATATCAGAGAGAATTTTGAGAGAAAAGATTGAGGAAGAAGAATTTGAAAAGTTTATATCATCATCCTTGAATCATCTTCACAAACTAGCAAGGGTAATTCCTTCTCCTAAGTTTTTAAATTCAAGTTCTTAAAGTTTTCCATTAACGTATGTTAGATTCTCTGTGAATAACTAATTTGATAATTAATGTATGATATGATTTTATATGTGTTATTGTATGATCATAACATGTTGTATATCATGTATGCATGATTTAGTGCGATTAAATCCATGTAGTTATGCTTAATTTGATTTTTCAAAAGTTACAGAGTGTAAAAATTGTACATATGGCCCATATGGCCCTTACGTACAAAATTTACACACCTTATGCGTTTATTTAACTTAAATTAACACTTGAATGTGATTGTGTACATTTAAACGAACAAAATGGAAGTTAAACGAACGGATTCGGTGTTATAACGAATCCGTAACGTTGAATTCTTGTTTTCTTTCAAAACTTTATAAAATATTGAAAATAGTGAAATTAAATGTTGTGATTTGTGTAATTCCGTGATTTAAAGTGTTAAAAGCATGCTTAGAACATGGTATGATGTTTCTGTAAATTCTATATCTCATGGGTAGCCTTAAATTCATTTCGTTAGTTTAATTTGGATTTATTTGGGTTGCTCTGTGTGTCATTCGCGAACTGGAAATCTGGGTCTGCGTTTCCGCGCGGCCGCGCTGGTCCCAAGGGTAACTGGCGCGCGGCCGCGCCCCTTGCAGAAATTTGAAATTTTTTGCTAAGTGTTCGTGTGTTCTAGGAGGTGGTTTAAAACCTAATGTAATGAACATAAAGATATGCTAAACATATAATAAGAGGTTAATAACTTATATTACGTGAGTAATTAATAAGTTAATTACATGACTTGAATCGTTAATTGTATAGTCCAATAACGTGCTCAAGACCGATGTGTGTGATTCGATACGTATATCGAGTTATTGATTAATTTGTATTGTGAACGTATTGATATGTAGGATGTAATAAAGAACGTGAATTATAATTGTAGCTTGTGCAAGAGGCAAGTATCCTATCCCTAATTTATTGATTTAGCAAGTTCCCTAAATTCTAATTTATTCATTTATTAAGCCTTAGACTTGTGTTTCTATATCGAGTAAGCTCGTGTTTTTAATTGTTCAAGTTCGAAATTCATATTACATATTGTAACTCTTTTAAAAGCATGATTCAGTGATACAATACTTATTCGATTGTATACTCTTGAGATTTATTATTCAAGTTGAATATCGATGTTATTGTTGAACCTTATAGGACTAGTGAACCCTTATTGATTCGACTAGTCCATAGTTGATGAACGTTCTAAATTCCAAAATACTTATTGAGCTTATCCAAACCAAACTTCCTTTGGTGCGGACTCTGATGTCAAAACTGAGATGAACAACCCTGTAAAAGGGGATTATTTACGCTTTAGCGTTGAGATATTGTGCACAATATGGTACTAAGGGCTGATCCCCCTAAGTACGAGAAGTAGAGTCCATAGTCTTATGACTGTTAAAGGTTTTAAGTATAAACACTTTACAACCTAGGACATAGTTCAAGGTCTTATGACCCTCAGATGATATTTTGATTCCTGTTATTTATCCTCGAGTCAAAAGTTGAGTTCTTTATTCAGATGTCCTTGATTCACTCGCATGTTATTATATTGTTGTCATATTATTATACTTGTGGGCAACCGTGCTCACTCTTGCGTAATAATAACATTGCAGTTAAGAACGAAAGGTCTGACGAGCCTTCTACTAGCAAAGGCAAGGGCAAAGTCAACAAGTGATGAAGACTTGTTGTTTATTTTATGTGTTTATGTTTCAGACTTATGTTAAAGTTGTGTAAAACTTATTTAATTAGTTATATTTCCGCATTTGATATTTAAGGTTAAGTACGACCTGGGATTGATGTATTTCTTTTCAGATGTTGTAACCCCATAAGGGGAGGATTATTTCTATTTATTTCATGGTTTGCATTTACTATGGGTAGATAGATAGATGATATTTGTACAGTGAACACCAAGTCCCGTGGAAATTGAAGTACCCGGATTTGGGGGTGTCACAGATTAGCTTCAAAAGTAGAAACCCATGACTATCGCGTTCAAAATCTTGCGTACATCTCACACAAGTCTTCATTTATGGAGATCTTCTATTTGTTTCATTGGTACTCTAAAATAGTCAAAGAAAGAGGTGATTAGGAGTCCTATAAATTCGTTCTAATTTGATTAGCATCAAAAAGACCAAATCAATGATTATCGCGTTAAAAACTATACGTACATCTCACACAAGTCTTGATTTAGGGAGACCTTTTTATTGTTTCATTGGGTCTCTCAAATTGTCAAAGAAAGAGGTGATTATGAGTCCTATGACTTCGTTCTAATTTAATTAGCATCAAATGGAGCCATCCTATCACTAGTGCATTCAAAATGATCCGTACATCTCACACAAGTCTTCATTTAGGGAGACCTTTGTATTGTTTGATTAGTTCTCTCAAATTGTTAAAATATAGGTGATTATGAGTCCTATTACTTCATTCTAGTTGAAATTAGCATCAAAAGGAGCAATCCATCACTATCGCTTCCAAAACGATGCGTAGATCTCACACAATTCTTCATTTAGGGAGACCTTCATATTGTTTCATTGGTTCTTTCGAATTTACAAAGAATGAGGTGATTAAGAGTTGTATTACTTTGTTCTAGTTTGATTAGCGTTAAAAGTAGAAACCCATGACTATCGCGTTCAAAATCATGAATACATCTCACACAAGTCTTCATTTAGAGAGACCTTCTTATTATTTCATTGGTTCTCTAAAATTGTCAAAGAAAGAGGTGATTAGGAGTCCTATTAATTCGTTCTAATTTGATTAGCATCAAAAGGACCAAATCAATGACTATCGCGTTAAAAATGATGCGTACATCTCTCACAAGTCTTGATTTAGGGAGACCTTCTTATTGTTTCATTGGTTCTCTAAAATTGTCAAAGAAAGAGGTGATTATGAGTCCTATGACTTCCTTCTAGTTTGATTAGCATCAAAAGGAGCAATCCTATCACTAGTGCATTCAAAACGATCCGTACATCTCAGACAAGTCTTCATTTTGGGAAACCTTCTTATTGTTTGATTAGTTCTCTCAAATTGTTAAAATATTGGTGATTATGAGTCCTATTACTTCATTCTAGTTGAAATTAGCATCAAAAGGAGCAATCCCATCACTATCGCGTCCAAAACGATGCGTAGATCTCACACAAGTCTTCATTTAGGGAGACCTTCATATTGTTTCATTGGTTGTTTCGAATTTACAAAGAAAGAGGTTATTAAGAGACTGTGTTACTTCGTTTTAGTTTGATTAGCATTAAAAAGGAGAAACCCATGACAATCGCGTCCAAAACCATGTGTACATCTCACACAATTCTGCATTTAGGGAGACCTTCTTATTGTTTCATTGGTTCTCTCAAATTATCAAAGAAAGAGGTGATTATGTGTCCTATGACTTCCTTCTAGTTTGATTAGCATCAAAAGGAGCAATCCTATCACTAGTGCATTTAAAACGATCCGTACAGCACACACAAATCTTTATTTCGGGAAACCTTCTTATTATTTTATTAGTTCTCTCAAATTGATAAAATATAGGTGATTATGAGTCCTGTTACTTCATTCTTGTTGAAATTAGCATCAAAAGGAGCAATCCCATCACTATCGCGTCCAAAACGATGCGTAGGTTCACAAGTCTTAATTTAGGGAGACCTTCATATTGTTTCATTGGTTGTTTTGAAATTATAAAGAAAGAGGTGATTAAGAGACTGTGTTACTTCAATCTAGTTTGATTAACATCAAAAAAGAGAAACCCATGACAATCTCGTCCAAAATCATGCGTACATGTAACACAAGTCTTCATTTAGGGAGACCTTCTTATTATTTCATTAGTTATCTCAAATTGTCAAATTATAGGTGATTATGAGTACTATTACTTCGTTCTAGTTGAAAATAGCATCAAAAGGAGCAATAGCATCACTATCGCGTCCAAAACGATGCGTAGATCTCACACAAGTCTTCATTTAGGGAGACCTTCATATTGTTTTATTGGTTGTTTCGAATTTACAAAGAAAGAGGTGATTAAGAGACTTTGTTACTTCGTTCTAGTTTGATTAACGTCAAAAAAGAGAAACCTATGACAATCTCGTCCAAAACCATGTGTACATCTCACACAAGTCTTCATTTAGGGAGACCTTATTATTTCATTAATTCTCTCAAATTGTCAAATTATAGGTAATTATGAATCCTATTACTTCGTTCTAGTTGAAATTAGCATCAAAAGGAGCAATCGCATCACTATCGCGTCCAAAACGATGCGTAGATCTCACACAAGTATTCATTTAGGGAGACCTTCATTTTGTTTCATTGCTGGTTTCAAATTTACAAAGAAAGAGGTGATTAAGAGTTGTATTACTTCGTCCTAGTTTGATTAGCGTCAAAAGGAGAAACCCATGACTATCGCTTCCAAAACCATGCGTACATCTCACACAAGTCTTCATTTAGGGAGACCTTCTTATTGTTTCATTGGTTCTCTAAAATTGTCAAAGAAAGAGGTGATTAGTAGTCCTATTAATTCGTTCTAATTTATTAGCATCAAAACGACCAAATCAATGACTATCGCGTTAAAAACAATGCGTACATCTCACACAAGTCTTGATTTATGGAGACCTTTTTATTGTTTCATTGGGTCTCTCAAATTATCAAAGAAAGAGGTGATTATGAGTCCTATGACTTCGTTCTAATTTAATTAGCATCAAATGGAGCCATCCTATCACTAGTGCATTCAAAATGATCCGTACATCTTACACAAGTCTTTATTTAGGGAGACCTTTGTATTGTTTGATTAGTTCTCTCAAATTGTCAAAATATAGGTGATTATGAGTCCTATTACTTCATTCTAGTTGAAATTAGCATCAAAAGGAGAAATCCATCACTATCGCGTCCAAAACGATGCGTAGATCTCACACAAGTCTTCATTTAGGGAGACCTTCATATTGTTTCATTGGTTGTTTCGAATTTACAAAGAAAGAGGTGATTAAGAGTTGTATTACTTCGTTTTAGTTTGATTAGCGTCAAAAGTAGAAACCCATGACTATCGCGTTCAAAATCATGCGTACATCTCACACAAGTCTTCATTTATGGAGATCTTCAATTTTTTTTTTTTTTGCTAAATTTAGACTGAATTATATAAATGAAAGGGGAAATACAAGACCTCAAGGGATAGACCCAAACAGAATATAGCGAAAACATCATAGGACATGCCCTATGATGTTAAGACTATCTAAAAAGATTACAAGGGAGATCTTCTATTTGTTTCATTGGTACTCTAAAATAGTCAAAGAAAGAGGTGATTAGGAGTCTTATTAATTCATTCTAATTTGATTAGCATCAAAACGACCAAATCAATGATTATTGCGTTAAAAACTATACGTACATCTCACACAAGTCTTGATTTAGGGAGACCTTTTTATTGTTTCATTGGGTCTCTCAAATTATCAAAGAAAGAGGTGATTATGAGTCCTATGACTTCGTTCTAATTTAATTAGCATCAAATGGAGCCATCCTATCACTAGTGCATTCAAAATGATCCGTACATCTCACACAAGTCTTCATTTAGGGAGACCTTTGTATTGTTTGATTAGTTCTCTCAAATTGTCAAAATATAGGTGATTATGAGTCCTATTACTTCATTCTAGTTGAAATTAGCATCAAAAGGAGCAATCCATCACTATCGCGTCCAAAACGATGCGTAGATCTCACACAAGTCTTCATTTAGGGAGACCTTCATATTGTTCCATTGGTTGTTTCAAATTTACAAAGAAAGAGGTTATTAAGAGACTGTGTTACTTCGTTTTAGTTTGATTAGCATTAAAAAGGAGAAACCCATGATAATCGCGTCCAAAACCATGCGTACATCTCACACAATTCTGTATTTAGGGAGACCTTCTTATTGTTTCATTGGTTCTCTCAAATTGTCAAAGAAAGAGGTGATTATGAGTCCTATGACTTCCTTCTAGTTTGATTAGCATCAAAAGGAGCAATCCTATCACTAGTGCATTTAAAACGATCCGTACATCACACACAAGTCTTTATTTCAGGAAACCTTCTTATTATTTGATTAGTTCTCTCAAATTGATAAAATATAGGTGATTACGAGTCCTATTACTTCATTCTTGTTGAAATTATCATCAAAAGGAGCAATCCCATCACTATCGCGTCCAAAACGATGCGTAGGTTCACAAGTCTTCATTTAGGGAGACCTTCATATTGTTTCATTGGTTGTTTTGAATTTATAAAGAAAGAGGTGATTAAGAGACTGTGTTACTTCGATCTAGTTTGATTAACCTCAAAAAAGAGAAAGCCATGACAATCTCGTCCAAAACCATGCGTACATCTCACACAAGTCTTCATTTAGGGAGACCTTCTTATTATTTCATTAGTTATCTCAAATTGTCAAATTATAGGTGATTATGAGTACTATTACTTCGTTCTAGTTGAAAATAGCATCAAAAGGAGCAATAGCATCACTATCGCGTCCAAAACGATGCGTAGATCTCACACAAGTCTTCATTTAGGGAGACCTTCATATTGTTTTATTGGTTGTTTTGAATTTACAAAGAAAGAGGTGATTAAGAGACTTTGTTACTTCGTTCTAGTTTGATTAACGTCAAAAAAGAGAAACCTGTGACAATCTCGTCCAAAACCATGTGTACATCTCACACAAGTCTTCATTTAGGGAGACCTTATTATTTCATTAATTCTCTCAAATTGTCAAATTATAGGTGATTATGAGTCCTATTACTTCGTTCTAGTTGAAATTAGCATCAAAAGGAGCAATCGTATCACTATCGCGTCCAAAACGATGCGTAGATCTAACACAAGTCTTCATTTAGGGAGACCTTTATATTGTTTCATTGGTTGTTTTGAGTTTACAAAGAAAGAGGTGATTAAGAGTTGTATTACTTCGTTCTAGTTTGATTAGCGTTAAAAGTAGAAACCCATGACTATCGCGTTCAAAATCATGCGTACATCTCACACAAGTCTTCATTTAGGGAGACCTTCTTATTGTTTCATTGGTTCTCTAAAATTGTCAAAGAAAGAGGTGGTTAGCAGTCCTATTAATTCATTCTAATTTGATTAGCATCAAAAGGACCAAATCAATGACTATCGCGTTAAAAACGATGCGTACATCTCACACAGGTCTTGATTTATGGAGACCTTCTTATTGTTTAATTGGTTCTCTCAATTTGTAATAGAAAGAGGTGATTATGAGTCCAATAACTTCGTTCTAGTTTGATTAGCATCAAAAGGAGCAATCCAATCAATAGTGCATTCAAAACGATCCGTACATCTCACACATGTCTTCATTTAGAGAGACCATCTTATTGTTTGATTAGTTCTCTCAAATTTTTAAAATATAAGTGATTATGAGTCCTATTACTTCATTCTAGTTGAAATTAGCATCAAAAGAAGAAATCCCATCACTATCGCGTCCAAAACGATACGTAGATTTCACACAAGTCTTCATTTAGGGAGACCTTCATATTGTTTCATTGGTTGTTTCGAATTTACAAAGAAAGAGGTGATTAAGAGTTGTATTACTTCGTTCTAGTTTGATTAGCGTCAAAAGTAGAAACCCATAACTATCGCGTTCAAAATCATGCGTACATCTCACACAAGTCTTCATTTATGGAGATTTTCTATTTGTTTCATTGGTACACTAAAATTGTCAAAGAAAGAGGTGATTACGAGTCCTATTACTTCGTTCTAATTTTATTAGCATCAAAACGACCAAATCAATGATTATCGCGTTAAAAACTATACGTACATCTCACACAAGTCTTGATTTAGGGAGACCTTTTTATTGTTTCATTGGTTCTCTCAAATTAGAAAAGAAAGAGGTGATTATGAGTCCTATGACTTCGTTCTAATTTAATTAGCATCAAATGGATCCATTAACTAGTGCATTCAAAACGATCCGTACATCTCACACAAGTCTTCATTTAGGGAGACCTTTGTATTGTTTGTTTAGTTCTATCAAATTGTAAAAATATAGGTGATTATGAGTGCTATTACTTCATTATAGTTGAAATTAGCATCAAAAGGAGCAATCCATCACTATCGCGTCCAAAACGATGCGTAGATCTCACATAAGTCTTCATTTAGGGAGACCTTCATATTGTTTCATTGCTTGTTTCGAATTTACAAAGAAAGAGGTGATTAAGAGTTGTATTAGGTTCTAGTTTCATTAGCGTCAAAAGAAGAAATCCATGACTATCGCTTCCAAAACCATGTGTACATCTCAAACAAGTCTTCATTTAGGGAGACGTTCTTATTGTTTCATTGGTTCTCTAAAATTGTCAAAGAAAGAGGTGATTAGGAGTCCTATTAATTCATTCTAATTTGATTAGCATCAAAAGGACCAAATCAATGACTATCGCGTTAAAAACGATGCGTAAATCTCTCACAAGTCTTGATTTAGGGAGACCTTCTTATTCTTTCATTGGTTCTCTCAAATTATCAAAGAAAAAGGTGATTATGAGTCCTATGACTTCGTTCTAGTTTGATTAGCATCAAAACGAGCAATCCTATCACTAGTGTATTCAAAACGATCCGTACATCTCACACAAGTCTTCATTTAGGGAGACCTTCTTATTATTTGATTAGTTTTCTCAATTTTTTAAAATATAGGTGATTATGAGTCCTATTACTTCATTCTAGATGAAATTAGCATCAAAAAGAGCAATCCCATCACTATTGCGTCCAAAACGATGCGTAGATCTCACACAATTCTTCATTTAGGGAGACCTTCATATTGTTTCATTGGTTTTTTTGAATTTACAAAGAAAGAGGAGATTAAGAGACCGTGTTACTTCGTTCTAGTTTGATTAACGTCAAAAAAGAGAAACCCATCACAATCTCGTCCAAAAGCATGCGTACATCTCACACAAGTCTTTATTTAGGGAGACCTTCTTAATTTTTCATTAGTTATCTCAAATTGTCAAATTATAGGTTATTATGAGTCATATTACTTCATTCTAGTTGAAATTAGCATCAGAAGGAGCAATCCCATCACTATCGCGTCCAAAACGATACGTAGATCTCACACAAGTCTTCATTTAGTGAGACCTTCATATTGTTTCATTTGTTGTTTTGAATTTACAAAGAAAGAGGTGATTAAGAGACTGTGTTATTGCGTTCTAGTTTGATTAGCGTCAAAAAAGAGAAATCCATGACTATCGCTTCCAAAACCATGCTTACATCTCGCACAAGTCTTCATTTAGGGAGACATTCTTATTGTTTCATTAGTTCTCTCAAATTGTCAAAATATAGGTGATTATGAGTCCTATTACTTCGTTCTAGCTGAAATTAGCATCAAAAGGAGCAATCACATCACTATCTAGTCCAAAACGATGGGTAGATCTCACACAAGTCTTCATTTAGGGAGACTTTCATATTGTTTCATTGGTTATTTCGAATTTATAAAGAAAGAGTTGATTAAGAGTTGAATTACTTCGTTCTAGTTTGATTAGCGTTAAAAGTAGAAACCCATGACTATCGCTTCCAAAACCATGCGTACATCTCAAACAAGTCTTCATTTAGGGAGACCTTCTTATTGTTTCATTGGTTCTCTAAAATTGTCAAACAAAGAGGTGATTAGGAGTCCTATTAATTTACTCTAATTTGATTAGCATCAAAAGGACCAAATCAATGACTATCGCGTTAAAAACGATATAAACATCTCTCACAAGTCTTGATTTAGGGAGACCTTCTATTTCTTTCATTGGTCCTCTCAAATTGTCAAAGAAAGAGGTGATTATGAGTCCTATTACTAGTGCATTCAAAACGATCTGTACATCTCAAACAAGTCTTCATTTTGGGAAACCTTCTTATTGTTTGATTAGTTCTCTCAAATTGTTAAAATATAGGTTATTATGAGTCCTATTACTTCATTCTAGCTGAAATTAGCATCAAAAAGAGCAATCACATCACTATCTAGTCCAAAACGATGCGTAGATCTCACACAAGTCTTCATTTAGGAAGACCTTCATATTGTTTCATTGGTTGTTTCGAATTTACAAAGAAAGAGGTGATTAAGAGTTGTAATACTTCGTTCTAGTTTGATTAGGATCAAAAGGAGAAACTCATTACAATCGCGTCCAAAACCCATGACTATCGCGTCCAAAACCATGCGTACATCTCACACAAGTCTTCATTTAGGGAGACCTTCATATTGTTTTATTGGTTGTTTCGAATTTACAAAGAAAGAGGTGATTAAGAGACTTTGTTACTTCGTTCTAGTTTGATTAACGTCAAAAAAGAGAAACCTATGACAATCTCGTCCAAAACCATGTGTACATCTCACACAAGTCTTCATTAAGGGAGACCTTATTATTTCATTAATTCTCTCAAATTGTCAAATTATAGGTGATTATGAGTCCTATTACTTCGTTCTAGTTGAAATTAGCATCAAAAGGAGCAATCGCATCACTATCGCATCCAAAACGATGCGTAGATTTCACACAAGTCTTCATTTAGGGAGACCTTCATTTTGTTTCATTGCTGGTTTCAAATTTACAAAGAAAGAGGTGATTAAGAGTTGTATTACTTCGTCCTAGTTTGATTAGCGTCAAAAGGAGAAACCCATGACTATCGCTTCCAAAACCATGCGTACATCTCACACAAGTCTTCATTTAGGGAGACCTTCTTATTGTTTCATTGGTTCTCTAAAATTGTCAAAGAAAGAGGTGATTAGTAGTCCTATTAATTCGTTCTAATTTATTAGCATCAAAACGACCAAATCAATGACTATCGCGTTAAAAACAATGCGTACATCTCACACAAGTCTTGATTTATGGAGACCTTTTTATTGTTTCATTGGGTCTCTCAAATTATCAAAGAAAGAGGTGATTATGAGTCCTATGACTTCGTTCTAATTTAATTAGCATCAAATGGAGCCATCCTATCACTAGTGCATTCAAAATGATCCGTACATCTCACACAAGTCTTTATTTAGGGAGACCTTTGTATTTTTTGATTAGTTCTCTCAAATTGTCAAAATATAGGTGATTATGAGTCCTATTACTTCATTCTAGTTGAAATTAGCATCAAAAGGAGAAATCCATCACAATCGCGTCCAAAACGATGCGTAGATCTCACACAAGTCTTCATTTAGGGAGACCTTCATATTGTTTCATTGGTTGTTTCGAATTTACAAAGAAAGAGGTGATTAAGAGTTGTATTACTTCGTTTTAGTTTGATTAGCGTCAAAAGTAGAAACCCATGACTATCGCGTTCAAAATCATGCGTACATCTCACACAAGTCTTCATTTATGGAGATCTTCAATTTTTTTTTTTTGCTAAATTTAGACTGAATTATATAAATGAAAGGGGAAATACAAGACCTCAAGGGATAGACCCAAACAGAATATAGCGAAAACATCATAGGATATGCCCTATGATGTTAAGACTATCTAAAAAGATTACAAGGGAGATCTTCTATTTTTTTCATTGGTACTCTAAAATAGTCAAAGAAAGAGGTGATTAGGAGTCCTATTAATTCATTCTAATTTGATTAGCATCAAAACGACCAAATCAATGATTATCGCGTTAAAAACTATACGTACATCTCACACAAGTCTTGATTTAGGGAGACCTTTTTATTGTTTCATTGGGTCTCTCAAATTATCAAAGAAAGAGGTGATTATGAGTCCTATGACTTCGTTATAATTTAATTAGCATCAAATGGAGCCATCCTATCACTAGTGCATTCAAAATGATCCGTACATCTCACACAAGTCTTCATTTAGGGAGACCTTTGTATTGTTTGATTAGTTCTCTCAAATTGTCAAAATATAGGTGATTATGAGTCCTATTACTTCATTCTAGTTGAAATTAGCATCAAAAGGAGCAATCCATCACTATCGCGTCCAAAACGATGCGTAGATCTCACACAAGTCTTCATTTAGGGAGACCTTCATATTGTTCCATTGGTTGTTTCAAATTTACAAAGAAAGAGGTTATTAAGAGACTGTGTTACTTCGTTTTAGTTTGATTAGCATTAAAAAGGAGAAACCCATGACAATCGCGTCCAAAACCATGCGTACATCTCACACAATTCTGTATTTAGGGAGACCTTCTTATTGTTTTATTGGTTCTCTCAAATTGTCAAAGAAAGAGGTGATTATGAGTCCTATGACTTCCTTCTAGTTTGATTAGCATCAAAAGGAGCAATCCTATCACTAGTGCATTTAAAACGATCCGTACATCACACACAAGTCTTTATTTCAGGAAACCTTCTTATTATTTGATTAGTTCTCTCAAATTGATAAAATATAGGTGATTACGAGTCCTATTACTTCATTCTTGTTGAAATTATCATCAAAAGGAGCAATCCCATCACTATCGCGTCCAAAACGATGCGTAGGTTCACAAGTCTTCATTTAGGGAGACCTTCATATTGTTTCATTGGTTGTTTTGAATTTATAAAGAAAGAGGTGATTAAGAGACTGTGTTACTTCGATCTAGTTTGATTAACCTCAAAAAAGAGAAAGCCATGACAATCTCGTCCAAAACCATGCGTACATCTCACACAAGTCTTCATTTAGGGAGACCTTCTTATTATTTCATTAGTTATCTCAAATTGTCAAATTATAGGTGATTATGAGTACTATTACTTCGTTCTAGTTGAAAATAGCATCAAAAGGAGCAATAGCATCACTATCGCGTCCAAAACGATGCGTAGATCTCACACAAGTCTTCATTTAGGGAGACCTTCATATTGTTTTATTGGTTGTTTTGAATTTACAAAGAAAGAGGTGATTAAGAGACTTTGTTACTTCGTTCTAGTTTGATTAACGTCAAAAAAGAGAAACCTATGACAATCTCGTCCAAAACTATGTGTACATCTCACACAAGTCTTCATTTCGGGAGACCTTATTATTTCATTAATTCTCTCAAATTGTCAAATTATAGGTGATTATGAGTCCTATTACTTCGTTCTAGTTGAAATTAGCATCAAAAGGAGCAATCGCATCACTATCGCGTCCAAAACGATGCGTAGATCTAACACAAGTCTTCATTTAGGGAGACCTTTATATTGTTTCATTGGTTGTTTTGAGTTTACAAAGAAAGAGGTGATTAAGAGTTGTATTACTTCGTTCTAGTTTGATTAGCGTTAAAAGTAGAAACCCATGACTATCGCGTTCAAAATCATGCGTACATCTCACACAAGTCTTCATTTAGGGAGACCTTCTTATTGTTTCATTGGTTCTCTAAAATTGTCAAAGAAAGAGGTGGTTAGCAGTCCTATTAATTCGTTCTAATTTGATTAGCATCAAAAGGACCAAATCAATGACTATCGCGTTAAAAACGATGCGTACATCTCACACAAGTCTTGATTTATGGAGACCTTCTTATTGTTTAATTGGTTCTCTCAATTTGTAATAGAAAGAGGTGATTATGAGTCCAATAACTTCGTTCTAGTTTGATTAGCATCAAAAGGAGCAATCCAATCAATAGTGCATTCAAAACGATCCGTACATCTCACACATGTCTTCATTTAGAGAGACCATCTTATTGTTTGATTAGTTCTCTCAAATTTTTAAAATATAAGTGATTATGAGTCCTATTACTTCATTCTAGTTGAAATTAGCATCAAAAGAAGAAATCCCATCACTATCGCGTTCAAAACGATACGTAGATTTCACACAAGTCTTCATTTAGGGAGACCTTCATATTGTTTCATTGGTTGTTTCGAATTTACAAAGAAAGAGGTGATTAAGAGTTGTATTACTTCGTTCTAGTTTGATTAGTGTCAAAAGTAGAAACCCATAACTATCGCGTTCAAAATCATGCGTACATCTCACACAAGTCTTCATTTATGGAGATTTTTTATTTGTTTCATTGGTACACTAAAATTGTCAAAGAAAGAGGTGATTACGAGTCCTATTACTTCGTTCTAATTTTATTAGCATCAAAACGACCAAATCAATGATTATCGCGTTAAAAACTATACGTACATCTCACACAAGTCTTGATTTAGGGAGACCTTTTTATTGTTTCATTGGTTCTCTCAAATTAGAAAAGAAAGAGGTGATTATGAGTCCTATGACTTCGTTCTAATTTAATTAGCATCAAATGGATCCATTAACTAGTGCATTCAAAACGATCCGTACATCTCACACAAGTCTTCATTTAGGGAGACCTTTGTATTGTTTGTTTAGTTCTATCAAATTGTCAAAATATAGGTGATTATGAGTGCTATTACTTCATTATAGTTGAAATTAGCATCAAAAGGAGCAATCCATCACTATCGCGTCCAAAACGATGCGTAGATCTCACATAAGTCTTCATTTAGGGAGACCTTTATATTGTTTCATTGCTTGTTTCGAATTTACAAAGAAAGAGGTGATTAAGAGTTGTATTAGGTTCTAGTTTCATTAGCGTCAAAAGAAGAAATCCATGACTATCGCTTCCAAAACCATGTGTACATCTCAAACAAGTCTTCATTTAGGGAGACGTTCTTATTGTTTCATTGGTTCTCTAAAATTGTCAAAGAAAGAGGTGATTAGGAGTCCTATTAATTCATTCTAATTTGATTAGCATCAAAAGGACCAAATCAATGACTATCGCGTTAAAAACGATGCGTAAATCTCTCACAAGTCTTGATTTAGGGAGACCTTCTTATTCTTTCATTGGTTCTCTCAAATTATCAAAGAAAGAGGTGATTATGAGTCCTATGACTTCGTTCTAGTTTGATTAGCATCAAAAGGAGCAATCCTATCACTAGTGTATTCAAAACGATCCGTACATCTCACACAAGTCTTCATTTAGGGAGACCTTCTTATTATTTGATTAGTTTTCTCAATTTTTTAAAATATAGGTGATTATGAGTCCTATTACTTCATTCTAGTTGAAATTAGCATCAAAAAGAGCAATCCCATCACTATTGCGTCCAAAACGATGCGTAGATCTCACACAATTCTTCATTTAGGGAGACCTTCATATTGTTTCATTGGTTGTTTTGAATTTACAAAGAAAAAGGAGATTAAGAGACTGTGTTACTTCGTTCTAGTTTGATTAATGTCAAAAAAGAGAAACCCATCACAATCTCGTCCAAAAGCATGCGTACATCTCACACAAGTCTTTATTTAGGGAGACCTTCTTAATTTTTCATTAGTTATCTCAAATTGTCAAATTATAGGTTATTATGAGTCATATTACTTCATTCTAGTTGAAATTAACATCAGAAGGAGCAATCCCATCACTATCGCGTCCAAAACGATGCGTAGATCTCACACAAGTCTTCATTTAGTGAGACCTTCATATTGTTTCATTTGTTGTTTTGAATTTACAAAGAAAGAGGTGATTAAGAGACTGTGTTATTGCGTTCTAGTTTGATTAGCGTCAAAAAAGAGAAATCCATGACTATCGCTTCCAAAACCATGCTTACATCTCGCACAAGTCTTCATTTAGGGAGACATTCTTATTGTTTCATTAGTTCTCTCAAATTGTCAAAATATAGGTGATTATGAGTCCTATTACTTCGTTCTAGCTGAAATTAGCATCAAAAGGAGCAATCACATCACTATCTAGTCCAAAACGATGGGTAGATCTCACACAAGTCTTCATTTAGGGAGACTTTCATATTGTTTCATTGGTTATTTTGAATTTATAAAGAAAGAGTTGATTAAGAGTTGAATTACTTCGTTCTAGTTTGATTAGCGTTAAAAGTAGAAACCCATGACTATCGCTTCCAAAACTATGCGTACATCTCAAACAAGTCTTCATTTAGGGAGACCTTCTTATTATTTCATTAGTTCTCTAAAATTGTCAAACAAAGAGGTGATTAGGAGTCCTATTAATTTACTCTAATTTGATTAGCATCAAAAGGACCAAATCAATGACTATCGCGTTAAAAACGATATAAACATCTCTCACAAGTCTTGATTTAGGGAGACCTTCTATTTCTTTCATTGGTCCTCTCAAATTGTCAAAGAAAGAGGTGATTATGAGTCCTATTACTAGTGCATTCAAAACGATCTGTACATCTCAAACAAGTCTTCATTTTGGGAAACCATCTTATTGTTTGATTAGTTCTCTCAAATTGTTAAAATATAGGTTATTATGAGTCCTATTACTTCATTCTAGCTGAAATTAGCATCAAAAGGAGCAATCACATCACTATCTAGTCCAAAACGATGCGTAGATCTCACACAAGTCTTCATTTAGGAAGACCTTCATATTGTTTCATTGGTTGTTTCGAATTTACAAAGAAAGAGGTGATTAAGAGTTGTAATACTTCGTTCTAGTTTGATTAGCATCAAAAGGAGAAACTCATTACTATCTCGTCCAAAACCCATGACTATCGCGTCCAAAACCATGCGTACATCTCACACATGTCTTCATTTAGGGAAACCTTCTTATCGTTTCATTGGTTCTCTAAAATTGTCAAAGAAAGAGGTGATTAGCAGTCCTATTAATTCGTTCAAATTTAATTAGCATCAAAAGGACCAAATCAGTGACTATCGCGTTAAAAACGATGCGTACATCTCACACAAGTCTTGATTTAGGGAGACCTTCTTATTTTTTCATTGGTTCTCTCAAATTGTCAAAGAAAGAGGTGATTATGAGTCCTATGGATTCATTCTAGTTTGATTAGCATCAAAAGGAGCAATCCTATCCCTAGTGCATTCAAAACGATCTGTACATCTCACACAAGTCTTCATTTTGGGAAACCTTCTTATTGTTTGATTAGTTCTCTCAAATTGTTAAAATATAGGTGATTATGAGTCCTATTACTTCATTCTAGTTGAAATTAGCATCAAAAGGAGCAATCCCATCACTATCGCGTCCAAAACGATGCGTAGATCTCACACAAGTCTTTATTTAGGGAGACCTTCATATATGTTTCATTGGTTGTTTCGAATTTACAAAGAAAGAGGTGATTAAGAGACTGTGTTACTTCGTTTTAGTTTGATTAGCATTAAAAAGGAGAAACCCATGACTATCGCGTCCAAAACCATGCGTACATCTCACACAAGTCTTGATTTAGGGAGACCATCTTATTGTTTCATTGGTTCTCTCAAATTGTCAAAGAAAAAGGTGATTATGAGTCCTATTACTTCGTTCTAGTTGAAATTAGCATCAAAAGGAGTGATCACATCACTATCGCGAGTCCAAAACGATGCGTAGATCTCGCACAAGTCTTCATTTAGGTAGACCTTCTTATTGTTTCATTAGTTCTCTCAAATTGTCAAAATATAGGTGATTGTGAGTCATATTACTTCGTTCTAGTTGAAATTAGCATCAAAAGGAGCAATCACATCACTATCGCGTCCAAAACGATGCGTAGAACTCACACAATTCTTCATTTAGGGAGACCTTCATATTGTTTCATTGGTTGTTTTGAATTTACAAAGAAAAAGGTGATTCAGAGTTGTATTACTTCATTCTAGTTTGATTAGCATCAAAAGGAGAAACTCATGACTATCGCATCCAAAACCATGCGTACATCTCACACAAGTCTTCATTTAGGGTGACCTTCTTACTGTTTAATTGCTTCTGTAAAATTGTCAAAGAAAAAGGTGATTAGGAGTCTTATTAATTCGTTCTAATTTGATTAGCATCAAAAGGACCAAATCAATGACTACCGAGTTAAAAATGTTGCGTACATCTCACACAAGTCTTGATTTAGGGAGTCCTACTTATTGTTTTATTGGTTCTCTGAAATTGTCAAAGAAAGAGGTGATTATGAGTCCTATGACTTCCTTCTAGTTTGATTAGCATCAAAAGGAGCAATCCTATCACTAGTGCATTCAAAATGATCCGTACATCTCAGACAAGTCTTCATTTTGGGAAACCTTCTTATTGTTTCATTAGTTCTCTCAAATTGTCAAAATATAGGTGATTATGAGTCCTATTACTTCGTTCTAGTTGAAATTAGCATCAAAAGGCGCAATCACATCACTATCGAGTCCAAAACGATGCGTAGAACTCACATAAGTCTTCATTTAGGGTGACCTTCTTATTGTTTAATTGCTTCTGTAAAATTGTCAAAGAAAAAGGTGATTAGGAGTCCTATTAATTCGTTCTAATTTGATTAGCATCAAAAGGACCAAATCAATGACTATCGCGTTAAAAACGATGCGTGCCTCTCACAAAAGTCTTGTTTAGGGTGACCTTCTTATTGTTTCATTGGTTCTCTCAAATTGTCAAAGAAAGATATGATTATGAGTTCTATGACTTCGTTCTAGTTTGACTAGCATCAAAAGGAGCAATCCTATCACTAGTGCATTCAAAACGATCCGTACATCTCACACAAGTCTTCATTTAGGGAGACCTTCTTATTGTTTGATTAATTTTCTCAAATTGTTAAAATATAGGTGATTATGAGTCCTATTACTTCATTCTAGTTGAAATTAGCATCAAAAAGAGCAATCCGATCACTATCGCGTCCAAAACGATGCGTAGATCTCACACAAGTCTTCATTTAGGGAGACCTTCATATTATTTCATTGGTTGTTTCGAATTTACAAAGAAAGAGGTGATTAAGAGTTGTATTATTTCGTTCTAGTTTGATTAGCGTCAAAAGGAGAAGAAACTCATGGCTATCGAGTCCAAAACCATGCGTACATCTTACACAAGTCTTCATTTAGAGAGACCTTCTTATTATTTCATTGGTTCTCTAAAATTGTCAAAGAAAGAGGTGATTAGGAGTCCTATTAATTCGTTCTAATTTGATTAGCATCAAAAGGACCAAATCAATGACTACAGAGTTAAAAACGTTGCGTACATCTCACACAAGTCTTGATTTAGGGAGACCTACTTATTGTTTTATTGGTTCTCTGAAATTGTCAAAGAAAGAGGTGATTATGAGTCCTATGACTTCCTTCTAGTTTGATTAGCATCAAAAGGAGCAATCCTATCACTAGTGCATTCAAAATGATCCGTACATCTCAGACAAGTCTTCATTTTGGGAAACCTTCTTATTGTTTGATTAGTTCTCTCAAATTGTTAAAATATAGGTGATTATGAGTCCTAATACTTCATTCTAGTGGAAATTAGCATCAAAAGGAGCAATCCCATCACTATCGCGTCCAAAACGATGCGTAGATCTCACACAAGTTTTCATTTAGGGAGACCTTCATATTGTTTCATTGGTTATTTTGAATTTACAAAGAAAGAGGTGATTAAGAGACTGTGTTACTTTGTTCTAGTTTGATTAGCGTAAAAAAAGAGAAACCCATGACTATCGCGTCCAAAACCATGCGTACATCTCGCACAAGTCTTCATTTAGGGAGACCTTCTTATTGTTTCATTAGTTCTCTCAAATTGTCAAAATATAGGTGATTATGAGTCATATTACTTCGTTCTAGTTGAAATTAGCATCAAAAGGAGCAATCACATCACTATCGCGTCCAAAACGATGCGTATAACTCACACAATTCTTCATTTAGGGAGACCTTCATATTGTTTCATTGGTTGTTTCGAATTTACAAAGAAAGAGGTGATTCAGAGTTGTATTACTTCGTTCTAGTTTGATTAGCATCAAAAGGAGAAACTCATGACTATCGCGTCCAAAACCATGCGTACATCTCACACAAGTCTTCATTTAGGGTGACCTTCTTGTTGTTTAATTGCTTCTGTAAAATTGTCAAAGAAAAAGGTGATTAGGAGTCCTATTAATTCGTTCTAATTTGATTAGCATCAAAAGGACCAAATCAATGACTATCGCGTTAAAAACGATGCGTGCCTCTCACAAAAGTCTTGTTTAGGGTGACCTTCTTATTGTTTCATTGGTTCTCTCAAATTGTCAAAGAAAGAGATGATTATGAGTCCTATGAATTTGTTCTAGTTTGATTAGCATCAAAAGGAGCAATCCTATCACTAGTGCATTCAAAACGATCCGTACATCTCACACAAGTCTTCATTTTGGGAAACCTTCTTATTATTTGATTAGTTCTCTCAAATTGTTAAAATATAGGTGATTATGAGTCCTATTACATCATTCTAGTTGAAATTAGCATCAAAAGGAGCAATCCCATCACTATCGCGTCCAAAACGATGCGTAGATCTCACACAAGTCTTCATTTAGGGAGACCTTCATATTGTTTCATTGGTTATTTTGAATTTACAAAGAAAGAGGTGATTAAGAGACTGTGTTACTTTGTTCTAGTTTGATTAGCGTAAAAAAAGAGAAACCCATGACAATCGCGTCCAAAACCATGCGTACATCTCGCACAAGTCTTCATTTAGGGAGACCTTCTTATTGTTTCATTAGTTCTCTCAAATTGTCAAAATATAGGTGATTATGAGTCATATTACTTCGTTCTAGTTGAAATTAGCATCAAAAGGAGCAATCACATCACTATCGCGTCCAAAACGATGCGTATAACTCACACAATTCTTCATTTAGGGAGACCTTCATATTGTTTCATTGGTTGTTTCGAATTTACAAAGAAAGAGGTGATTCAGAGTTGTTTTACTTCGTTCTAGTTTGATTAGCATCAAAAGGAGAAACTCATGACTATCGCGTCCAAAACCATGCGTACATCTCACACAAGTCTTCATTTAGGGTGACCTTCTTGTTGTTTAATTGCTTCTGTAAAATTGTCAAAGAAAAAAGTGATTAGGAGTTCTATTAATTCGTTCTAATTTGATTAGCATCAAAAGAACCAAATCAATGACTATCGCGTTAAAAACGATGCGTGCCTCTCACAAAAGTCTTGTTTAGGGTGACCTTCTTATTGTTTCATTGGTTCTCTCAAATTGTCAAAGAAAGAGATGATTATGAGTCCTATGAATTTGTTCTAGTTTGATTAGCATCAAAAGGAGCAATCCTATCACTAGTGCATTCAAAACGATCCGTACATCTCACACAAGTCTTCATTTCGGGAAACCTTCTTATTATTTGATTAGTTCTCTCAAATTGTTAAAATATAGGTGATTATGAGTCCTATTACTTCATTCTAGTTGAAATTAGCATCAAAAGGAGCAATCCCATCACTATCGCGTCCAAAACGATGCGTAGATCTCACACAAGTCTTCATTTAGGGAGACCTTCATATTGTTTCATTGGTTGTTTTGAATTTACAAAGAAAGAGGTGATGAAGAGACTGTGTTACTTCGTTCTAGTTTGATTAACGTCAAAAAAGAGAAACCCATGACAATCTCGTCCAAAACCATGCGTACATCTCACATAAGTCTTCATTTAGAGAGACCTTCTTATTATTTCATTAGTTCTCTCAAATTGTCAAATTATAGGTGATTATGAGTCCTATTACTTAGTCCTAGTTGATATTAGCATCAAAAGGATCAATAGCATCACTATCGCGTCCAAAACGATGCGTAGATCTCACACAAGTCTTCATTTAGGGAGACCTTTATATTGTTTCATTGGTTGTTTCGAATTTACAAAGAAAGAGGTGATTAAGAGTTGTATTACTTCGTTCTAGTTTGATTAGCGTCAAAAGGAGAACCCCATGACTATCGCGCCCAAAACCATGCGTACATCTCACACAAGTCTTCATTTAGGGTGACTTTCTTATTGTTTAATTGCTTCTCTAAAATTGTCAAAGAAAAAGGTGATTTGGAGTCCTATTAATTCGTTTTAATTTGATTAGCATCAAAAGGACCAAATCAATGACTATCGCGTTAAAAACGATTCGTACCTCTCACATAAGTCTTGTTTAGGGAGACCTTCTTATTGTTTCATTGGTTCTCTCAAATTGTCAAAGAAAGAGGTGATTATGAGTCCTATGACTTCGTTCTAATTTAATTAGCATCAAATGGAGCCATCCTATCACTAGTGCATTCAAAATGATCCGTACATCTCACACAAGTCTTCATTTTGGGCAACCTTCTTATTATTTGATTAGTTCTCTCAAATTGTTAAAATATAGGTGATTATGAGTCCTATTACTTCATTCTAGTTTGATTAGCATCAAAAGGAGCAATCCTATCACTAGTGCATTCAAAACGATCTGTACATCTCACACAAGTCTTCATTTTGGGAAACCTTCTTATTGTTTGATTAGTTCTCTCAAATTGTTAAAATATAGGTGTTTATGAGTCCTATTACTTCATTCTAGTTGAAATTAGCATCAAAAGGAGCAATCCCATCACTATCGCGTTCAAAAAGATGCGTAGATCTCACACAAGTCTTTATTTAGGGAGACCTTCATATATGTTTCATTGGTTGTTTCGAATTTACAAAGAAAGAGGTGATTAAGAGTTGTATTACTTCGTTCTAGTTTGATTAGCGTCAAAAGTAGAAACCCATGACTATCGCGTTCAAAATCATGCGTACATCTCACACAAGTCTTCATTTAGGGAGATCTTCTATTTGTTTCATTGGTACTCTAAAATTGTCAAAGAAAGAGGTGATTAGGAGTCCTATTAATTCGTTCTAATTTGATTAGCATCAAAACGACCAAATCAATGATTATCGCGTTAAAAACGTTACGTACATCTCACACAAGTTTTGATGTAGGGAGACCTTTTTATTGTTTCATTGGTTCTCTCAAATTATCAAAGAAAGAGGTGATTATGAGTCCTATGACTTTGTTCTAATTTAATTAGCATCAAAAGGAGCAATCCTATCACTAGTGCATTCAAAACGATCCGTACATCTCAGACAAGTCTTCATTTAGGGAGACCTTCGTATTGTTTGATTAGTTCTCTCAAATTGTCAAAATATAGGTGATTATGAGTCCTATTACTTCATTCTAGTTGAAATTAGCATCAAAAAGAGCAATCCGATCACTATCGCGTCCAAAACGATACGTAGATCTCACACAAGTCTTCATTTAGGAAGACCTTCATATTGTTTCATTGCTTGTTTCGAATTTACAAAGAAAGAGGTGATTAAGAGTTGTATTATTTCGTTCTAGTTTGATTAGCGTCAAAAGGAGAAGAAACTCATGGCTATCGAGTCCAAAACCATGCGTACATCTTACACAAGTCTTCATTTAGAGAGACCTTATTATTTCATTGGTTCTCTAAAATTGTCAAAGAAAGAGGTGATTAGGAGTTCTATTAATTCGTTCTAATTTGATTAGCATCAAAAGGACCAAATCAATGACTACCGAGTTAAAAATGTTGCGTACATCTCACACAAGTCTTGATTTAGGGAGTCCTACTTATTGTTTTATTGGTTCTCTGAAATTGTCAAAGAAAGAGGTGATTATGAGTCCTATGACTTCCTTCTAGTTTGATTAGCATCAAAAGGAGCAATCCTATCACTAGTGCATTCAAAATGATCCGTACATCTCAGACAAGTCTTCATTTTGGGAAACCTTCTTATTGTTTCATTAGTTCTCTCAAATTGTCAAAATATAGGTGATTATGAGTCCTATTACTTCGTTCTAGTTGAAATTAGCATCAAAAGGCGCAATCACATCACTATCGAGTCCAAAACGATGCGTAGAACTCACACAAGTCTTCATTTAGGGTGACCTTCTTATTGTTTAATTGCTTCTGTAAAATTGTCAAAGAAAAAGGTGATTAGGAGTCCTATTAATTCGTTCTAATTTGATTAGCATCAAAAGGACCAAATCAATGACTATCGCGTTAAAAACGATGCGTGCCTCTCACAAAAGTCTTGTTTAGGGTGACCTTCTTATTGTTTCATTGGTTCTCTCAAATTGTCAAAGAAAGATATGATTATGAGTTCTATGACTTCGTTCTAGTTTGACTAGCATCAAAAGGAGCAATCCTATCACTAGTGCATTCAAAACGATCCGTACATCTCACACAAGTCTTCATTTAGGGAGACCTTCTTATTGTTTGATTAATTTTCTCAAATTGTTAAAATATAGGTGATTATGAGTCCTATTACTTCATTCTAGTTGAAATTAGCATCAAAAAGAGCAATCCGATCACTATCGCGTCCAAAACGATGCGTAGATCTCACACAAGTCTTCATTTAGGGAGACCTTCATATTGTTTCATTGGTTGTTTCGAATTTACAAAGAAAGAGGTGATTAAGAGTTGTATTATTTCGTTCTAGTTTGATTAGCGTCAAAAGGAGAAGAAACTCATGGCTATCGAGTCCAAAACCATGCGTACATCTTACACAAGTCTTCATTTAGAGAGACCTTCTTATTATTTCATTGGTTCTCTAAAATTGTCAAAGAAAGAGGTGATTAGGAGTCCTATTAATTCGTTCTAATTTGATTACCATCAAAAGGACCAAATCAATGACTACAGAGTTAAAAACGTTGCGTACATCTCACACAAGTCTTGATTTAGGGAGACCTACTTATTGTTTTATTGGTTCTCTGAAATTGTCAAAGAAAGAGGTGATTATGAGTCCTATGACTTCCTTCTAGTTTGATTAGCATCAAAAGGAGCAATCCTATCACTAGTGCATTCAAAATGATCCGTACATCTCAGACAAGTCTTCATTTTGGGAAACCTTCTTATTGTTTGATTAGTTCTCTCAAATTGTTAAAATATAGGTGATTATGAGTCCTAATACTTCATTCTAGTGGAAATTAGCATCAAAAGGAGCAATCCCATCACTATCGCGTCCAAAACGATGCGTAGATCTCACACAAGTTTTCATTTAGGGAGACCTTCATATTGTTTCATTGGTTATTTTGAATTTACAAAGAAAGAGGTGATTAAGAGACTGTGTTACTTTGTTCTAGTTTGATTAGCGTAAAAAAAGAGAAACCCATGACTATCGCGTCCAAAACCATGCGTACATCTCGCACAAGTCTTCATTTAGGGAGACCTTCTTATTGTTTCATTAGTTCCCTCAAATTGTCAAAATATAGGTGATTATGGGTCATATTACTTCGTTCTAGTTAAAATTAGCATCAAAAGGAGCAATCACATCACCATCGCGTCCAAAACGATGCGTAGAACTCACACAATTCTTCATTTAGGGAGACCTTCATATTGTTTCATTGGTTGTTTCGAATTTACAAAGAAAGAGGTGATTCAGAGTTGTATTACTTCGTTCTAGTTTGATTAGCATCAATAGGAGAAACTCATGACTATCGCGTCCAAAACCATGCGTACATCTCACACAAGTCTTCATTTAGGGTGACCTTCTTATTGTTTAATTGCTTCTGTAAAATTATCAAAGAAAAAGGTGATTAGGAGTCCTATTAATTCGTTCTAATTTGATTAGCATCAAAAGGACCAAATCAATGACTATCGCGTTAAAAACGATGCGTGCCTCTCACAAAAGTCTTGTTTTGGGTGACCTTCTTATTGTTTCATTGGTTCTCTCAAATTGTCAAAGAAAGAGATGATTATGAGTCCTATGACTTCGTTCTAGTTTGATTAGCATCAAAAGGAGCAATCCTATCACTAGTGCTTTCAAAACGATCCGTACATCTCACACAAGTCTTCATTTTGGGAAACCTTCTTAATATTTGATTAGTTCTCTCAAATTGTTAAAATATAGGTGATTATGAGTCCTATTACTTCATTCTAGTTAAAATTAGCATCAAAAGGAGCAATCCCATTAATATCGCGTCCAAAACGATTCGTAGATCTCACACAAGTCTTTATTTAGGAAGACCTTCATATATGTTTCATTGGTTGTTTCGAATTTACAAAGAAAGAGGTGATTAAGAGACTGTGTTACTTCGTTTTAGTTTGATTAGCATTAAAAAGGAGAAACACATGACTATCGCGCCCAAAATCTTGCGTACATCTCACACAAGTCTTGATTTAGGGAGACCTTCTTATTCTTTCATTGGTTCTCTCAAATTGTCAAAGAAAGAGGTGATTATGAGTCATATTACTTCGTTCTAGTTGAAATTAGCATCAAAATGAGCAATCAAATCACTATCGCGCGTCCAAAACGATGCGTAGATCTCACACAATTCTTCATTTAGGGAGACCTTTATATTGTTTCATTGGTTGATTTGAGTTTACAAAGAAAGAGGTGATTAAGAGTTGTATTACTTCGTTCTAGTTTGATTAGCGTTAAATGTTGAAACCCATGACTATCGCGTTCAAAATCATGCGTACATCTCACACAAGTCTTCATTTAGGAGACCTTCTTATTATTTCATTGGTTCTCTAAAACTGTCAAAGAAAGAGGTGATTAGGAGTCCTATTAATTCGTTCTAATTTGATTAGCATCAAAAGGACCAAATCAATGACTACCGCGTTAAAAATGATGCGTACATCTCACACAATTTTTCATTTAGGGAGACCTTCTTATTGTTTCATTGGTTCTCTCAAATTGTCTAAGAAAGAGGTGATTATGAGTCCTATGATTTCGTTCTAGTTTGATTAGCATCAGAAGGAGCAATCCTATCACTAGTGCATTCAAAACGATCCGTACATCTCACACAAGTCTTCATTTCGGGAAACCTTCTTATTATTTGATTAGTTCTCTCAAATTGTTAAAATATTGGTGATTATGAGTCCTATTACTACATTCTAGTTGAAATTAGCATCAAAAGGAGCAATCCCATCACTATCGCGTTCAAAAAGATGCGTAGATCTCACACAAGACTTTATTTAGGGAGACCTTCATATATGTTTCATTGGTTGTTTCGAATTTACAAAGAAAGAGGTGATTAAGAGTTGTATTACTTCGTTCTAGTTTGATTAGCGTCAAAAGTAGAAACCCATGACTATCGCGTTCAAAATCATGCGTACATCTCACACAAGTCTTTATTTAGGGAGATCTTCTATTTGTTTCATTGGTACTCTAAAATTGTCAAAGAAAGAGGTGATTAGGAGTCCTATTAGTTCGTTCTAATTTGATTAGCATCAAAACGACCAAATAATTGATTATCGCGTTAAAAACGTTACGTACATCTCACACAAGTCTTGATTTAGGGAGACATTTTTATTGTTTCATTGGTTCTCTCAAATTGTCAAAGAAAGAGGTGATTATGAGTCCTATGACTTTGTTCTAATTTAATTAGCATCAAAAGGAGCAATCCTATCACTAGTGCATTCAAAACGATCCGTACATCTCACACAAGTCTTCATTTAGGGAGACCTTCGTATTGTTTGATTAGTTCTCTCAAATTGTCAAAATATAGGTGATTATGAGTCCTATTACTTCATTCTAGTTGAAATTAGCATCAAAAGGAGCAATCCATCACTATCGCGTCCAAAACGATGCGTAGATCTCACATAAGTCTTCATTTAGGGAGACCTTCATATTGTTTCATTGCTTGTTTCGAATTTACAAAGAAAGAGGTGATTAAGAGTTGTATTAGGTTCTTGTTTGATTAGCGTCAAAAGGAGAAATCCATGACTATCGCGTCCAAAACCATGCGTACATCTCACACAAGTCTTCATTTAGGGTTACCTTCTTATTGTTTAATTGCTTCTCTAAAATCGTCAAAGAAAAAGGTGATTAGGAGTCCTATTAATTCGTTCTAATTTGATTAGCATCAAAAGGACCAAATCAATGACTATCGCGTTAAAAATGATGCGTACCTCTCACACAAGTCTTGTTTAGGGAGACCTTCTTATTGTTTCATTGGTTCTCCCAAATTGTCAAAGAAAGAGGTGATTATGAGTCCTATGACTTCGTTCTAGTTTGATTAGCATCAAAAGGAGCAATCCTATCACTAGTGCATTCAAAACGATCCGTACATCTCACACAAGTCTTCATTTAGGAAGACCTTCTTATTGTTTGATTAATTTTCTCAAATTGTTAAAATATAGGTGATTATGAGTCCTATTACTTCATTCTAGTTGAAATTAGCATCAAAAAGAGCAATCCGATCACTATCGCGTCCAAAATGATGCGTAGATCTCACACAAGTCTTCATTTAGGGAGACCTTCATATTGTTTCATTGGTTGTTTCGAATTTACAAAGAAAGAGGTGATTAAGAGTTGTATTATTTCGTTCTAGTTTGATTAGCGTCAAAAGGAGAAGAAACTAATGGCTATCGAGTCCAAAACCATGCGTACATCTTACACAAGTCTTCATTTAGAGAGACCTTCTTATTATTTCATTGGTTCTCTAAAATTGTCAAAGAAAGAGGTGATTAGGAGTCCTATTAATTCGTTCTAATTTGATTAGCATCAAAAGGACCAAATCAATGACTACCGCGTTAAAAACGATGCGTACATCTCACACAAGTATTGATTTAGGGAGACCTACTAATTGTTTTATTGGTTCTCTCAAATTGTCAAAGAAATAGGTGATTATGAGTCCTATGACTTCCTTCTAGTTTGATTAACATCAAAAGGAGCAATCCTATCACTAGTTCATTCAAAACGATCCGTACATCTCAGACAAGTCGTCAATTTGGGAAACCTTCTTATTGTTTGATTAGTTCTCTCAAATTGTTAAAATATAGGTGATTATGAGTCCTAATACTTCATTCTAGTTGAAATTAGCATCAAAGGAGCAATCCCATCACTATCGCGTCCAAAACCATGCGTACATCTCGCACAAGTTTTCATTTAGGAAGACCTTCATATTGTTTCATTGGTTATTTTGAATTTACAAAGAAAGAGGAGATTAAGAGACTGTGTTACTTTGTTCTAGTTTGATTAGCGTAAAAAAAGAGAAACCCATGACTATCGCGTCCAAAACCATGCGTACATCTCGCACAAGTCTTCATTTAGGGAGAACTTATTGTTTCAATAGTTCTCTCAAATTGTCAAAATATAGGTGATTATGAGTCCTATTACTTCGTTCTAGTTGAAATTAGCATCAAAAGGAGCAATCGCATCACTATCGCGTCCAAAACGATGCGTAGATCTCACACAAGTCTTCATTTAGGGAGACCTTTATATTGTTTCATTGGTTGTTTCGAATTTACAAAGAAAAAGGTGATTAAGAGTTGTATTACTTCGTTCTAGTTTGATTAGCGTCAAAAGGAGAAGCCCATGACTATCGCGTCCAAAACCATGCGTACATCTCACACAAGTCTTCATTTAGGGTGACCTTCTTATTGTTTAATTGCTTCTATAAAATCGTCAAAGAAAAAGGTGATTAGGAGTCCTATTAATTCGTTCTAATTTGATTAGGATCAAAAGGACCAAATCAATGACTATTGCGTTAAAAACGATGCGTACCTCTCACACAAGTCTTGTTTAGGGAGACCTTCTTATTGTTTCATTGGTTCTCTCAAATTGTCAAAGAAATAGGTGATTATGAGTCCTATAACTTCATTCTAGTTTGATTAGCATCAAAAGGAGCAATCCTATCACTAGTGCATTCAAAACGATCCGTACATCTCACACAAGTCTTCATTTTGGGAAACCTTCTTATTGTTTGATTAGTTCTCTCAAATTATTAAAATATAGGAGATTATGAGTCCTAATACTTCATTCTAGTTGAAATTAGCATCAAAAGGAGCAATCCCATCACTATCGCGTCCAAAACCATGCGTACATCTCGCACAAGTTTTCATTTAGGAAGACCTTCATATTGTTTCATTGGTTATTTTGAATTTACAAAGAAAGAGGTGATTAAGAGACTGTGTTACTTTGTTCTAGTTTGATTAGCGTAAAAAAAGAGAAACCCATGACTATCGCGTACAAAACCATGCGTACATCTCGCACAAGTCTTCATTTAGGGAGACCTTATTGTTTCAATAGTTCTCTCAAATTGTCAAAATATAGGTGATTATGAGTCCTATTACTTCGTTCTAGTTGAAATTAGCATCAAAAGGAGCAATCGCATCACTATCGCGTCCAAAACGATGCGTAGATCTCACACAAGTCTTCATTTAGGGAGACCTTCATATTGTTTCATTGGTTGTTTTGAATTTACAAAGAAAGAGATGATTAAGAGTTGTATTAGTTCGTTGTAGTTTGATTAGATTCAAAAGGACAAACCCATGACTATCTCGTCCAAAACCATGCGTACATCTCACACAAGTCTTCATTTAGGGAGACCTTCTTATTGTTTCATTGGTACTCTAAAATTGTCAAAGAAATAGGTTATTATTAGTACTATTAATTCGTTCTAATTTGATTAGGATCAAAAGGACCAAATCAATGACCATCGCTTTTAAAACAATGCGTACATATCACACAAGTCTTGATTTAGGGAGACCTTCTTATTGTTTCATTGGTTCTCTCAAATTGTCAAAGAAAGAGGTGATTATGAGTCCTATGACTTCGTTCTAGTTGGATTAGCATCAAAAGGAGCAATCTTATCACTAGTGCAGTCAAAACGATCTGTACACTTCACACAAGTCTTCATTTAGGGAGACCTTCTTATTGTTTGATTAGTTCTCTCAAATTGTCAAAATATAGGTGATTATGAGTCCTATTACTTCATTCTAGTTGAAATTAGCATCAAAAAGAGCAATCCCATCACTTTCGCGTCCAAAACGATTCGTAGATCTCACACAAGTCTTTATTTAGGGAGACCTTCATATTGTTTCATTGGTTATTTTGAATTTACAAAGAAAGAGGTGATTAAGAGACTGTGTTACTTTGTTCTAGTTTGATTAGCGTAAAAAAAGAGAAACCCATGACTATCGCATCCAAAACCATGCGTACATCTCGCACAAGTCTTCATTTAGGGAGACCTTATTGTTTCAATAGTTCTCTCAAATTGTCAAAATATAGGTGATTATGAGTCCTATTACTTCGTTCTAGTTGAAATTAGCATCAAAAGGAGCAATCGCATCACTATCGCGTCCAACACGATGCGTAGATCTCACACAAGTCTTCATTTAGGGAGACCTTTATATTATTTCATTGGTTGTTTCGAATTTACAAAGAAAAAGGTGATTAAGAGTTGTATTACTTCGTTCTAGTTTGATTAGCGTCAAAAGGAGAAGCCCATGACTATCGCGTCCAAAACCATGCGTACATCTCACACAAGTCTTCATTTAGGGTGACCTTCTTATTGTTTAATTGCTTCTCTAAAATCGTCAAAGAAAAAGGTGATTAGGAGTCCTATTAATTCGTTCTAATTTGATTAGCATCAAAAGGACCAAATCAATGACTATCGCGTTAAAAACGATGCGTACCTCTCACACAAGTCTTGTTTAGGGAGACCTTCTTATTGTTTCATTGGTTCTCTCAAATTGTCAAAGAAAGAGGTGATTATGAGTCCTATAACTTCATTCTAGTTTGATTAGCATCAAAAGGAGCAATCCTATCACTAGTGCATTCAAAACGATCCGTACATCTCACACAAGTCTTCATTTTGGGAAACCTTCTTATTGTTTGATTAGTTCTCTCAAATTGTTAAAATATAGGTGATTATGAGTCTTATTACTTCATTCTAGTTGAAATTAGCATCAAAATGAGCAATCCCATCACTATCGCGTGCAAAAAGATGCTTAGATCTCACACAAGTCTTTATTTAGGGAGACCTTCATATATGTTTCATTGGTTGTTTCGAATTTACAAAGAAAAAGGTGATTAAGAGTTGTATTACTTCGTTCTAGTTTGATTAGCGTCAAAGGTAGAAACCCATGACTATTGCGTGCAAAATCATGCTTACATGTCACACAAGTCTTCATTTAGGGAGATCTTCTATTTGTTTCATTGGTACTCTAAAATTGTCAAAGAAAGAGATGATTAGGAGTCCTATTAATTCGTTCTAATTTGATTAGCATCAAAACGACAAAATCAATGATTATCGCGTTAAAAACGTTACGTACATCTCACACAAGTCTTGATTTAGGGAGATATTTTTATTGTTTCATTGGTTCTCTCAAATTGTCAAAGAAAGAGGTGATTATAAGTCCTATGACTTCGTTCTAATTTAATTAGCATCAAATGGAGCCATCCTATCACTAGTGCATTCAAAATGATCCGTACATCTCACATAAGTCTTCATTTACGGAGACCTTCGTATTGTTTGATTAGTTCTCTCAAATTGTCAAAATATAGGTGATTATGAGTCCTATTACTTCATTCTAGTTAAAATTAGCATCAAAAGGAGCAATCCATCACTATCGCGTCCAAAACGATGCGTAGATCTCACATAAGTCTTCATTTAGGGAGACCTTCATATTGTTTCATTGCTTGTTTCGAATTTACAAAGAAAGAGGTGATTAAGAGTTGTATTAGGTTCTTGTTTGATTAGCGTCAAAAGGAGAAATCCATGACTATCGCGTCCAAAACCATGCGTACATCTCACACAAGTCTTCATTTAGGGAGACCTTCTTATTGTTTCATTAGTTCTCTAAAATTGTCAAAGAAAAAGGTGATTAGGAGTCCTATTAATTCATTCTGATTTGATTAGCATCAAAAGGACCAAATCAATGACTATCGCGTTAAAAACGATGCGTACATCTCTCACAAGTCTTGATTTAGGGAGACCTTCTTATTCTTTCATTGGTTCTCTCAAATTGTCAAAGAAAGAGGTGATTATGAGTCCTATGACTTCGTTCTAGTTTGATTAGCATCAAAAGGAGCAATCCTATCACGAGTGCATTCAAAACGATCCGTACATCTCACACAAGTCTTCATTTAGGGAGACCTTCTTATTGTTTGATTAATTTTCTCAAATTGTTAAAATATAGGTGATTATGAGTCCTATTACTTCATTCTAGTTGAAATTAGCATCAAAAAGAGCAATCCGATCACTATCGTGTCCAAAACGATGCGTAGATCTCACACAAATCTTCAGTTAGGGAGACCTTCATATTGTTTCATTGGTTGTTTCAAATTTACAAAGAAAGAGGTGATTAAGAGTTGTATTATTTCGTTCTAGTTTGATTAGCGTCAAAAGGAGAAGAAACTCATGGCTATCGAGTCCAAAACCATGCGTACATCTTACACAAGTCTTCATTTAGAGAGACCTTCTTATTATTTCATTGGTTCTCTAAAATTGTCAAAGAAATAGGTGATTAGGAGTCCTATTAATTCGTTCTAATTTGATTATCATCAAAAGGACCAAATCAATGACTACCGCGTTAAAAACGATGCGTACATCTCACACAAGTCTTGATTTAGGGAGGCCTACTTATTGTTTTATTGGTTCTCTGAAATTGTCAAAGAAAGAGGTGATTATGAGTCTTATGACTTCCTTCTAGTTTGATTAGCATCAAAAGGAGCAATCCGATCACTAGTGCATTCAAAATAATCCGTACATCTCAGACAAGTCTTCATTTTGGGAAACCTTCTTATTGTTTGATTAGTTCTCTCAAATTGTTAAAATATAGGTGATTATGAGTCCTAATACTTCATTCTAGTTGAAATTAGCATCAAAAGGAGCAATCCCATCACTATCGCGTCCAAAACGATGCGTAGATCTCGCACAAGTTTTCATTTAGGGAGACCTTCATATTGTTTCATTGGTTATTTTGAATTTACAAAGAAAGAGGTGATTAAGAGACTGTGTTACTTTGTTCTAGTTTGATTAGCGTAAAAAAAGAGAAACCCATGACTATCGCGTCCAAAACCATGCGTACATCTCGCACAAGTCTTCATTTAGGGAGACCTTCTTATTGTTTCATTAGTTCTCTCAAATTGTCAAAATATAGGTGATTATGAGTCCTATTACTTCGTTTTTTTTCAAATTAGCATCAAAAGGAGCAATCACATCACTATCGCGTCCAAAACGATGCGTAGATCTCACACAATTCTTCATTTAGGGAGACCTTCATATTGTTTCATTGGTTGTTTCGAATTTACAAAGAAAGAGGTGATTAAGAGTTGTATTATTTCGTTCTAGTTTGATTAGCGTCAAAAGGAGAAGAAACTCATGACTATCGAGTCCAAAACCATGCGTACATCTTACACAAGTCTTCATTTAGAGATACCTTCTTATTATTTCATTGGTTCTCTAAAATTGTCAAAGAAAGAGGTGATTAGGAGTCCTATTAATTCGTTCTAATTTGATTAGCATCAAAAGGACCAAATCAATGACTACCGCGTTAAAAACGATGCGTACATCTCACACAAGTCTTGATTTAGGGAGACCTACTTATTGTTTTATTGGTTCTCTGAAATTGTCAAAGAAAGAGGTGATTATGAGTCCTATGACTTCCTTCTAGTTTGATTAGCATCAAAAGGAGCAATCCTATCACTAGTGCATTCAAAACGATCCGTACATCTCAGACAAGTCTTCATTTTGGGAAACCTTCTTATTTTATTTTATTTTTGCTAAATTTAGACTGAATTAAATAAATAAAAGTTGGATTACACAACCTCATGGGAGAAAAACCCAATCAAAAATAGCGAAGACATCATAGGACATGCCCTATGCTGTTAAGACTATGAAAACAAGGCGAATGCCCAACAAATCAGACAAGTCAGAAATGCCAAAACCGACAACAAGATAAATACACCACAAAAGCAAAAAGCAAAGAGCAAAAAACCCAGTGGCAGCAGACTGCATGAAGATAGACTGCAGCAGACTGCATGAAGAAACTGCAGCAGACCTACCAAAGCCAGTAAACAAAGAACCACAATGATAACCCACAGACCAAGACAGGAACTGGATCCTATGGCCAAACAATCATCCAGCCGACCCCAGCTGCAAGGGCTGGACCAAAATCAAGGAGAGCAAATAGAAAATCAGCCACAAGAGACATAAAATCCTAACAGACAACAAAGGCCAACAAAAAGGCCAAAACTAACTGGACAAAATCCAAAGAGGCCTGTAGTCAACATCCACAAAAGGAAGCAGACCAAAACTAGCCATGCAACATAACCCCCAGAAATAGCAGCAGGCCAAAGCATCAAAACCAGCAAACCACAGCAACCCAGCAAACATGCAAAAACTGCAGAAAACTAGCAGCTACCAAACCAAACAGCAGCAGCATAAAGCCAAATATCAGAAACATGCAAAAATGCAAAAGGAGTAGAAGCTGTAGAAACTGCAAAAATAATGCAGCAAACTGCAGCAGACCACAAGAGAAATCTAGCAGCTACCAGCAGCAATGGTGCATGAAGAAGCCCAACAAAGACCTTTTAACCCGAGTGCCAGCACCAGACAACATCGGGCTGACCACATACCAGCAGCAACAGACCAGCTGGCTGCAGTAGCAGAAACCAGCCGGTTAACCACAATAGCAAGTGCAACTGGTCTAACCCAAACCGAACTGAACCAAAAGCAAAAATCAGAACAGCCAACGAAGACAAACAAAGACATGACCTCTTGCAGACAGAACCAGCTGGTCTAACCCAAACCGCAGCAGACCCAGCAGGCTAAAATTGCAAGAGACCCAGACCACCTGAAACCAAATCAAGCATAACAGAAGATGAATCATCACAAGAACAGCAAAGGAACCCAGGTGCAGGCATGAAACCAGCAGACAGCAGAAACCCAAGGCCAGAAAATTGACCCGCAGCAAAGGACCAAACAACTTCTGCCAGACCTGCCTAAAACATCAGCAGCAGCAGCAGAAAAGTGAAAACAAAAGCAACAGCAGTAACCCAAAAGTAGTAGATAAGGAGCAGAAAGCCAGCAAGGAATCCCAGCCAAGGCAACCAAATCATGATGCCAACCAAACTCGCCACTCCAGTGCAATCACAGGAACAGGAACAATCACAGGAACAGCAGTTACAACACAAGAGATCTATAACAGGATCTTGACTTAATTTTTTGAAATTTAGCATTTGAATGGAGACCACATTGAATTAAATTAATAATATCTCTAATAATAATACGAGCAGGGGTGGATATAAGAGAGAAAATCCTAGCATTTCTTTCAGCCCAGATTCTATAGACCACGATGGCAAACCCAAGATGGAGAAGATTGTAGTGAAAGTTTTTGCAGGAAGAGCTAGAGATGAAGCCAGTGATAGAAACCCAACTCCTACTAAACCCTCTCCATCCACAAAGCCTAAGGACAGCAACCAGAATCTGAAACGAGAAGGAACAATCAAAAAATAAATGGTTGAAAGTTTCACTAACATTCGAACACAGCACACAGCTAGGGTTAATATTAAGCCCGAACTGAGTCAAAATGTCAAGGGTCCTAAGCCCCTTATGAAAGGCAAGCCAGAGAATAAAAGAGTGTCGGGGAGGCACAATCTTATGCCAAACCAAGTTATGCCAAGACACAGTAGACCCAGACTTCCAAATAGTAGCAGCCTTTACATCTTTTGCCATGATACCATCCCAAAGAATACTATCACATTTTGTTGAGTTACATGATCTAGAGGTGTCAAAGGAATTCCGAAAAGCAATAACATCCTGATGGTTTGATGCAGGAAGCACCCACCTAGAGTTTTGAATAATGCTATTCACAGAAGCATAAGGACCCAGCCCAGAGTTGGCAATCAGAGACGAGAGGACAGAATTTGCCAAGGGGGATTGATCAATCCAAGGGTCAAACCAAAGGCTAGTATTAGCTCCGTTGCCTATGTCAAAGGATATGTGTCTACGGGCAGTATCCCTACTTTGTAAAACTTTCCTCCAGATCCAAGAACAGTTAGAAGGGATGTGAATAGTCCAGAAAGATTTGTTCTTAAGAAGAGTAGAATGAACCCATTTAGCCCAAAGAGATGAAGAGAATGGATTAATGACATGCAAAAGATGTAACAAGATAAGAGATTTATTCCATTCGGCAAGGTTTTTTATGGCAAGACCACCTTCAGCAAAGGGAAGGCAAATATTCGTCCAAGCAACTTTAGAGCCATTTTTGTTTAAAGAAGAACCCTTCCATAAAAATCTAGACATTGTAGCTTGAAGATCATTCAAAACAGCTGCAGGGAGAATGAAATGAGCAGACCAATAAGCTTGGGAGGCGTAGATAACAGACTTGATAAGTTGCATACGACCGGCATATGAAAGGAACTTGTTGGTCCAGGAGCTAATTTTGGATTTGACCCTTTCGAGAAGAGGGCGACAATCAGCAATACTAAGCTTCGAGGTTATTAGGGGAACTCCCAAAAATTTAGCCGGGAAAACCCCCAATTGGAAATTCAAATGGCTAAGAATAAGATCCGATTGAGCAGGAGGAACATGTGAAAGAAAGCACATACTTTTCGAGGCATTGATGTGAAGGCCCGAGTCCAAGGAGAACTGGTCAAGACAAGTCTTAATGTACTTAACAGAATCGATATCACCATGACAGAAAATGAGAATATCATCCGCAAAACAAAGATGGGTGAGAGATAAAGGCACTGTACGCCAATGAAATTTGAAAGAAGCCTGCTTTGAAGTCTGGCCAAGCATTAGAGAAAGAACTTCCATAATGATGACAAAAAGGTAGGGGGAAAGAGGGTCACCTTGTCTAAGGCCTTTAGCCCCTTTAAAGTAACCACATAAAGCCCCATTAACCTTAACAGAGAAACTTGAGGTGGAGATGCAAGCCTTGATCCAATAGATAAATTTAGGAGGGAATTTAAAAAGCTTAAGAGCAGCCCACAAAAAATCCCAAGAAACAGAGTCAAAAGCCTTCCTGAGGTCAATCTTCAAAGCACATCTAGCCGGGCCTGAGGGTCTATGGTCGTTCCTGAATAATTCTTGAGCAAGAAGAATGTTATCACTGATCCTCCTACCCGGAACAAAAGCGGATTGAAAAGGAGAGATAATGGATGGGAGAATGTCCTTAAGTCTCGAAGCAATGATCTTCGAAATGCACTTAATGGTTGTGTTGCAGCAAGAGATGGGTCTATAATCATTCATGGAAGAGGGGTTCGGGACTTTAGGCACAAGAGCAATAGCAGTGGAGTTGGACCCCCGAAGCAGACATCCCTGACTGAAAAAGGAATGGATGGCAGAAGTAAAAACATCCCCAACAATGTCCCAAGTATGGAGAAAAAAGTTAACATTAAACCCATCAAGGCCAGGACTCTTGTTCTTCTTCATGAGCTTAAGAGTGGACAGGATCTCTTCAGCCGACACATCACGTTCCAGTAAAGGAGCTTGCAGAGAGGACACAGTCTTGGCCCCAAGAGAGTCAGGGAGAAGAGGGAAAGAGCAATCAGCAGGAGAAGAAGTGCCAAAAAGAGCAAAAAAGTGATCCACAGCTACTCTTTGAACAGCCAAATGCCCAGAACATAATTCACCCTCCGAGTTCTTAATAGCCAAAATTTTATTCGTATTCCATCTATTCTTAACGTGGTTATGGAAGTAACTCGTATTCTTATCACCATCCTTCAACCATTGAATTCTAGATTTTTGCTTGAGGAATTTCTCTTCAAGAAGGAGAGCAGCCCAAAGAGAATCGGTTTGAGCTTTCTGGAGGAGGAGAAGAGAGGAATCACCCGGATTAAGGGAAATAGCATGCTGAGTAGCATGCAGGAAGTCCCTAGCCTACTTTACATTAGAGATCAGATTACCATTGCGCTTATTGAGGCCCTTTAAAGCAACCTTAACTGCAGAAAGCTTCCCGGCCAAAATCTGGAGCGGGTCACCCAAGCAAGGAGTGAGCCAAGCATTCCGAACCACATCAGGAAAATTTTCCAGACCCATCATGAAGTTGAAGAATTGGAAAGGCTTAGGAATGCGGGGCAGGAGAAGACCAGAAAATACCACCACAGGGCAATGATCAGAGAGATCACGGGGACAAAAGAGAGCCTGAGAGAAGGGATAAGAGTCCAACCAGAAGTTATTAACCAGAGCACGATCCAGCTTCTTGTAAGTAGGGTTGGCAATTTGAGAGTCCCACCAGGTGAGATGAGGGCCAATAGCACGGATATCCAACAAGAGGAGATCCTCAAGCCAATCCTTAAAATCTTGCATACCATAGTCCCAAGAACAAGCGCCTCCATCAATTTCAGACAAGGATTTTACCACATTGAAATCCCCAATAAGAGTCCACGGTGTATTTATTGAGCTAGCAAGAACTCTTAAGTCATGCCAAAGAGATTTCCTTTCGGTAGGGGTATTTAGCCTATAAACAACAGTAACAAAGCCATTAAAACTAAGATCGACAGAAGAAACAGAACAGTGAATAAATTGTGCAGACTTTGTAATAACATTGACATTCCAGGTATTTGGGTCCCAACCAACCCAAATTCTACCATTCGCATGATACTCATAATTAAAATGCCACTGCCAATTCCTACAAATAGCATTGGAGACAGAAATGGCCTTAGGTGACTTGACCCTAGTTTCAACAAGGCCAACAAAAGAGATACTATGCTTACAAATGAGTTCATGGACGCTAGTCTGCTTAGGAGACATATTTACACCTCTAATATTCATAGAGCAAAAATTTAACATAAAACAGGGAAAAAGTTATGTTGAGGGCTTTTTGCTCCCCCCTCCTTTGATCTTTTTCTTTGAGGCTTGACCAACATCAAGAGAGCCTATAGCTTTGTGTTTTAGATCCCTACCTTCCTTCTCATCAATCAGTTTAAGCTTACCCACAAGGGGGTTAGGGGAGGGAGTGACATCAGTGTCAGAGAAACAGTCCTGAGAACCAGCAGCCACAGGGGAAAGGATGTTGAATAAATTTGAGTTTTGAGGGTCGGAGAGAAGAGCCGGACCAACATGCTGTTTTGGACCCTTAGCAACCAAGGTCCAACTGTCAGATTTTTCAGCAGGAGAAGGAGAAGAGATAGCTGGGGTAGAAGAAGATTCACCACCTGCAGCAGGAGCAGGCATAGAAGGGGCAACTTTGGGGACCCATTTATAATTAGCTTGAGGACATCTAAGGAGAGAGTGCCCAAAGGACAAGCAATGAGAGCACGACAAGGGTTTATTTTGGTACTCCACTGCAACCGAGACCACTATTTCTAGTTTAGTTTCCGCATCAAGGACAACAACTTCAAGACTAAAAGGAAATACTGAAGAGGAAGTGATCTCAATACACATCCTAGCAAAGTTCATGGGTTCCAATTTTTCAGTTATCTTATCAACAAAGAGAGGTTTACCTATCCCACTAACAAGATAGCTTAGTCCAGGGCCAGACAGGTAGGACAGGGGAATATTATGGAATTTCACCCAAACAGGGGCCTTAGTGCACATATCAGATTTGAAGTCCAACCCCTCCTTCCAATGCTTGAGCTGGAGTAGCTTATTCGAAACATACCAAGGACCTAAGGCTAGAATATTGTCACGCTCCTCAGGACTAGAGAACTTAAAGATGAAATACCCCTTGTCCTGCAAGAAAACCTTTTGCAGACCCAGACTATCCCACAACTTATGGACACTATCTTCGACAAGTTTAAGCGAAAGTCTAGAGTGAATAAAACTTCCAACAAGGCAAGCGTTCCAAAGATTGTTTCCAAGCTGGAGAACTTCTGAAGGAGGCTTGATAGTGATTGGACCATTATCCAGAGTCGGGGGAGCAGGAGGAAAATAATCGAGGACCAAACCAGGTTTGGAAGAACCCTTAGCCACAACCGAGCTCCAAGATGGCCGAACTGGAGATGAATGTTGCAGCGTAGCCCCATCAGAATCACTCTGACCAACGAGAGGAAGCTTTGTGAAGTCCTTAGCAGGCCTATCAAGGCAAGCCGAAGGGATACCCACTCCAACCTAGGCATCTAGACCACCAGAAGAATCTAGAGAATAATCAATAACCTTACCAGAAACATCACAGATACCGGGGAAAGGGAGTTTTCCAGCACCAGAGGGGAGCCCCGAAACAGGGGCAAAAACATTGACTTCAGAAGTTCTAAGAGAACTTTTAACAAACAGGTCCCGGTCATCCACCTGCCTAACAGATTTGCCCTTGTTAACAAAATCATTAATATTCTGGACAGAGAAACCTTGGGCCAAGATGAAATCCATAAGAGCATTGCTCTTTTCTCGCTCAGCAACAGCATCAACCCGACCTTGCTGAGAGAGAGCCTGAGCAGCTTTGAAGACCTCAGACATAGACGTGCCAAACTGCAGCCCAATATTTCCATTTACAACACTAACAGATTCAGAATCAGAAGAGCCCCCGACTCAATAGTGATGGCACCCGGAATCGGGACGGGCTCAGATTCAGCCATAGCTTCTTCATCAATAACAGGGGCGCTTTGGTCGGAGACTCCAAACTCAGCAAAGAGATCCTTAGAAGGGCTACTAACAGAGTTACCCGCAGAGAGGTGCGAATAATCAACCATCACAAAAGAGGATAGGGGAGGGGAGGAGGGATTAGGGCGGAAAGAGACAGAATGACTCGACGGAGAGGACAGAACGGACGAATGAAGGAGAGAGAAGAGGTCCAAAGATGGACCAGATAGGGCAGAAAGGAAAAAAGGAGAACGAAACTGAGGTGGGACAGAAGAGAAATGGAAGGAGACAGTACAAAGAAGGAAAGAAAAGGGCAAGGCGGACTCAAAATAAAATCAGACAAATTAGGTGGGGAGCCGGAAAAATTAGGTAGGGGCAAAAGGAGGGCAATCTTGGAGGTAAAAACAAGAGAGAAGGCAGAGCAAAAAAAAAAGAGAGAGAAACATGACTTGGAGGATGAGAAACCTTCTTATTGTTTGATTAGTTCTCTCAAATTGTTAAAATATAGGTGATTATGAGTCCTAATACTTCATTCTAGTTGAAATTAGCATCAAAAGGAGCAATCCCATCACTATCGCGTCCAAAACGATGCGTAGATCTCACACAAGTCTTTATTTAGGGAGACCTTCATATATGTTTCATTGGTTGTTTCGAATTTACAAAGAAAGAGGTGATTAAGAGACTGTATTACTTCGTTTTAGTTTGATTATCTTTAAAAAGGAGAAACCCATGACTATCGCGTCCAAAACGATGCGTACATCTCACACAAGTCTTGATTTAATGAGACCATCTTATTGTTTCATTGGTTCTCTCAAATTGTCAAAGAAAGAGGTGGTTATGAGTCATATTACTTCGTTCTAGTTGAAATTAGCATCAAAAGGAGCAGCCACATCACTATCGCGTCCAAAACGATGCGTAGATCTCACACAAGTCTTCATTTAGGGAAACCTTTATATGGTTTCATTGGTTGTTTTGAGTTTACAAAGAAAGAGGTGATTAAGAGTTGTATTACTTCGTTCTAGTTTGATTAGCGTTAAAAGTAGAAACCCATGACTATCGCGTTCAAAATCATGCGTACATCTCACACAAGTCTTCATTTAGGGAGACCTTCTTATTATTTCATTGGTTCTCCAAAACTGTCAAAGAAAGAGGTGATTAGGAGTTCTATTAATTCGTTCTAATTTGATTAGCATCAAAAGGACCGAATCAATGACTACCGCGTTAAAAATGATGCGTACATCTCACACAATTCTTCATTTAGGGAGACTGTGACAACTCGAATTTTTAAAAATTATTATAATAAGAATTTAATAAATAAAATTCTTATTACGAGATGTTTTGAGTTTGGATATGTGTATATATGTGGTAAAGTATATGATGTGGTGAAGTATATGATGTGGTATGAATATAGAAGATATATATATATATATATATATATATATATATTCATAGGTTGGAGGAATGAGGTTTAGTAGTTAATTTATTTTAACTATTAAAGAAGGGAAACGAAATTATTACGAAAAGGAAATTAACTGAATAAAATTAGTTAATTTAATTAAGTTGATATTATATTATGAAATAATATAATTTAATTATTATGCCTTGTTGGCACTATAATTGTTATGAATTAAATTTCATAAATGATGTGAGTAATTCACTATTGTGAATATATTTGTTTTAATAAAATGAGAGAGGAAGGTATGTTACATATAAACGTAATATGTTAGTGTAATACGATTGTGAATCTCGTAAATAATTAGAATATTTATCAAATAAAATAAATATTTTAGTTAAAATATTTATGGAGTAAAATAAATATTGGTGTTATAATTAATGAATAAAATAAATATTCAATGGAAATTAGTATGGAATAATTTATTTAAGTATGATGTTTATTTTATTACTTTAATGTTATGGAAATATTCTAATTTAATTAAATAATTAAATTAGAAGGTTTGTAATGGGTTAAATAAAATTACAATTATTTTGGTTAAATAGGAATGATAATTAGTAAGGTTTAATTGAGTTTATTACTAAAATAAGTAATTATTTAAGTGTGACATTAGAAATATGTTATATGTTATAGTAAAGTAGTAATAGTATATAATGAATAGCCTAACCATTGGGTTGCTTAACTAATGATGGAAAAGTGACGTTATGCTTCTAAGATGGCTTAATGTGATATTGGTCATGCATGTAAGAGTTTTGTAACATAAGCCTTATGTTATTAGTGGGGGTTACTATTATATTAATTAATTACATAACTATTACTCAAATGAGGAGTTACACAAGAAGAAATCCTAGAGTTTTTCTTTTAGAGCAAGAGTCTTTGTGGAAGAGAGACATAGAGAGATAGAGAAATTGAGAGAGATAGAGAGAAACAGAGGGATTGAGAGAAGCTAGAAGGAGAAGAAGAAGCCATGGAAGAAGAAGAAGAAAAAGCTAGAAGAAGGTAACTTCTAAACCCTTGTTTAATCTTTGATTTTTGTGGGTAGATTTATGTTTTTATAAGATCTAGGGTAGTAGATCATGCTTAACCTTGTTTGTATTGGTTTAATCTTGGATTATCAAGAATCAAACAAGAGGATTCAAGAAAGAAAATGAAATGGAAAGAAAATTTGAAGAACAAAATTCGTAGGTTTTGAGTAATTGTGGACAGATCTTGTGAAATTCATACCTCTTTGGGTATAATGAGTTAGAAAGTGAGCCTTATATCAAATCGAAGATATGGAAGTAAGCTATATTCTGAAAGTGGAATCACATGAAAAATCCTTGTAGATTTCTGGCAGTGTCTGTTTTAGTACTGCTGGTCCGAAGGGAAAACAATCTGCCCAGAAAATCAAAACTGTTACGGTTTCTGACTTTGAAAAATTCATATAAATTCGTGTGTTTTGAATCTGAAGAAACTTTAAACTGAAAAGTTGTAGATATGGAAGTTTACTAGCCAGACTCGCTAGATTGAGCCATTTTATGGACAGGATCATGTCCGAAATAAATTGTTTAGTAAGGCTGTCCAGAAAATGAAATTTTCTGGACTAGTTAATGAAATTGCAGAATCTGTTTCAGATGGATAAGGGTCTGACTGTAAGGCCTAGATGAGGTTGTAGTACACTGAGTAAGAGTTAATTCTATATAAGAAGGAACAAAAACGGACATGTAACGAAGGAGTTACGTTAAAAACGAAAACAACGTGTTGTTAAAGAAATTGTGAAGATGAGTTTTATAATTCTGTTTGAATTAAGATTTTGGGTGATGGTATATTTTGATGATTAACAATATGTTTTGACATATGTAATGAGTATAGATATGTGTTATCACATTCTATGCATAATTAACCATTTAAGATCAAGAGTTGAGATAAGTTAATGTGTGCACATAACGTGCTCGATAAAATGCCTAAGAGTAATAGTGTTTCTAAACTTTGGTATACAAAGTGTCTAACTAGTGGCTAATATTGGGTGTTATGTGCATCTAAGTATGAAAATATGATAATACAAGAATAATAATGGAAAGAAATCGAAAAGGGCGATTTTTAATTTTTAAAGGAAAATTAAACATGTAAACAATGTGTTGAATATGCATTTTTGAAACCAAAGTGGTATGATAAAATGGTGTGATATACGCACATTAAACTACAAGTGCGATAGTCTAGCATGTGTGATGATGAAAATGAAAATAAAACCGAGTTGCATATAAAACACAGTTAGATGTATATAAAGACATTATAAAGGATAATAAGATAAAGTAAGGTTTTAGAATAAATTTGACCATGAGATTGAGTATTGATTTTGTTTATTATCAATCTCACATACAGTGTAGGTTGTGCAAGGACGCGAAATATTAGCGTGTTGGTAAAACACCGGTAAAGGCAAGTCTTTCAGTTCCTATTTTCTACGTGAACTTGATGATGAACTGTTTTAAATTATTTTGTAAAGAGTATGATATGTTGTATATATATTGTAAGCATGAAATGTTAAACTCAATTTATGACTACATTGATTGATTAAAGAATGTTGATTGAGTAAGGAACTCAATCTTTATATTTGTTATGTGAAGTAAAGCATGTATGCCATGTTACTTTAATTATTATGAGATATATGTTGAGCATGTATTTATGTGCTATGTGATGCATGAAAGCTGTTAGACCTTGCTGAGCTGTCGAGCTCATTCTTGCAAATAATCACTTTTGCAGGTTAAGGATTCAAAGTAACGCTATGTGCTACTTGAAAGAAATGAATCAGATGTAACGCATGAAGATTTATATACTTTGGCTGAATTATTTTTATTTTGGACCCTGTTTAAGGTTTCAGATAATGTACTTGATAATGTATGATGCCTAACAGATGTTGAGTTGTAAAGTTTAAAATTTATCCGATGTATAAGGTTATTGAATGTGGTTGTAAGTTTTAGTTTATAATAACTCTGACGAAGCGATTCATGAAATAAGGTTGAATCAAAGTTATGTAATGATAAAGGTTGAGATTCAGGGATAATAAAGAAGGAATAATATAAAAGTTTTAAATATTCCGTATTTTTAGTGATTGTATCATGGATTAATGATGTAAAGTCTGAATAAGGATATATTGTTAACGACCGATGACGAGAGTTGTATTGTATGAATTTTGGGGTCGTTCTAATTTGATTAGCATCAAAAGGACCAAATCAATGACTACCGCGTTAAAAATGATGCGTACATCTCACACAATTCTTCATTTAGGGAGACCTTCTTATTGTTTCATTGGTTCTCTCAAATTGTCAAAGAAAGAGGTGATTATGAGTCCTATGACTTCGTTCTAGTTTGATTAGCATCAAAAGGAGCAATCCTATCACTAGTGCATTCAAAACGATCCGTACATCTCACACAAGTCTTCAGTTCGGGAAACCTTCTTATTATTTGATTAGTTCTCTCAAATTGTTAAAATATAGGTGATTATGAGTCCTATTACTTCATTCTAGTTGAAATTAGCATCAAAAGGAGCAATCCCATCACTATCGCGTCCAAAACGATGCGTAGATCTCACACAAGTCTTCATTTAGGGAGAACTTCATATTGTTTCGTTGGTTGTTTTGAATTTACAAAGAAAGAGGTGATTAAGAGACTGTGTTACTTCGTTCTAGTTTGATTAACGTCAAAAAAGAGAAACTCATGACAATCTCGTCCAAAACCATGCGTACATCTCACACAAGTCTTCATTTAGGGAGACCTTCTTATTATTTCATTAGTTCTCTCAAATTGTCAAATAATAGGTGATTATGAGTCCTATGACTTCGTTCTAGTTGAAATTAGCATCAAAAGGAGCAATCGCATCACTATCGCGTCCAAAACGATGCGTAGATCTCACACAATTCTTCATTTAGGGAGACCTTTATATTGTTTCATTGGTTGTTTCGAATTTACAAAGAAAGAGGTGATTAAGAGTTGTATTACTTCGTTCTAGTTTGATTAGCATCAAAAGGAGAAACTCATGACTATCGCGTCCAAAACCATGCGTACATCTCACACAAGTCTTCATTTCGGGTGACCTTCTTATTGTTTAATTGCTTCTGTAAAATTGTCAAAGAAAAAGATGATTAGGAGTCCTATTAATTCGTTCTAATTTGATTAGCATCAAAAGGACCAAATCAATGACTATCGCGTTAAAAACGATGCGTACCTCTCACACAAGTCTTGTTTAGGGTGACCTTCTTATTGTTTCATTGGTTCTCTCAAATTGTCGAAGAAAGAGATGATTATGAGTCCTATGACTTCATTCTAGTTTGATTAGCATCAAAAGGAGCAATCCTATCACTAGTGCATTCAAAACGATCCGTACATCTCACACAAGTCTTCATTTTGGGAAACCTTCTTATTGTTTGATTAGTTCTCTCAAATTGTTAAAATATAGGTGATTATGAGTCCTATTACTTCATTCTAGTTAAAATTAGCATCAAAAGGAGAAATCCCATTACTATCGCGTTCAAAACGATGCGTAGATCTCACACAACTCTTTATTTAGGAAGACCTTCATATATGTTTCATTGGTTGTTTCGAATTTACAAAGAAAGAGGTGATTAAGAGACTGTGTTACTTCGTTTTAGTTGTGATTAGCATTAAAAAGGAGAAACCCATGACTATCGCGTCCAAAACCATGCGTACATCTCACACAAGTCTTGATTTAGGGAGACCTTCTTATTGTTTCATTGGTTCTCTCAAATTGTCAAAGAAAGAGGTGATTATGAGTCATATTACTTCGTTCTAGTTGAAATTAGCATCAAAAGGAGCAATCACATCACTATCGCGCGTCCAAAACGATGCGTAGATCTCACACAAGTCTTCATTTAGGGAGACCTTTATATTGTTTCATTGGTTGTTTTGAGTTTACAAAGAAAGAGGTGATTAAGAGTTGTATTACTTCGTTCTAGTTTGATTAGCGTTAAAAGTAGAAACCCATGACTATCGCGTTCAAAATCATGCGTATATCTCACACAAGTCTTCATTTAGGGAGACCTTCTTATTATTTCATTGGTTCTCCAAAACTGTCAAAGAAAGAGGTGATTAGGAGTCCTATTAATTCGTTCTAATTTGATTAGCATCAAAAGGACCAAATCAATGACTACCGCGTTAAAAATGATGCGTACATCTCACACAATTCTTCATTTAGGGAGACCTTCTTATTGTTTCATTGGTTCTCTCAAATTGTCAAAGAAAGAGGTGATTATGAGTCCTATGACTTCGTTCTAGTTTGATTAGCATCTAAAGGAGCAATCCTATCACTAGTGCATTCAAAACGATCCGTACATCTCACACAAGTCTTCAGTTCGGGAAACCTTCTTATTATTTGATTAGTTCTCTCAAATTGTTAAAATATAGGTGATTATGAGTCCTATTACTTCATTCTAGTTGAAATTAGCATCAAAAGGAGCAATCCCATCACTATCGCGTCCAAAACGATGCGTAGATCTCACACAAGTCTTCATTTAGGGAGAACTTCATATTGTTTCATTGGTTGTTTTGAATTTACAAAGAAAGAGGTGATTAAGAGACTGTGTTACTCCGTTGTAGTTTGATTAACGTCAATAAAGAGAAACCCATGACAATCTCGTGCAAAACCATACGTACATCTCACACAAGTCTTCATTTAGGGAGACCTTCTTATTATTTCATTAGTTCTCTCAAATTGTCAAATAATAGGTGATTATGAGTCCTATGACTTCGTTCTAGTTGAAATTAGCATCAAAAGGAGCAATCGCATCACTATCGCGTCCAAAACGATGCGTAGATCTCGCACAATTCTTCATTTAGGGAGACCTTCATATTGTTTCATTGGTTGTTTCGAATTTACAAAGAAAGAGGTGATTAAGAGTTGTATTACTTCGTTCTAGTTTGATTAGCATCAAAAGGAGAAACTCATGACTATCGCGTCCAAAACCATGCGTACATCTCACACAAGTCTTCATTTCGGGTGACCTTCTTATTGTTTAATTGCTTCTGTAAAATTGTCAAAGAAAAAGGTGATTAGGAGTCCTATTAATTCGTTCTAATTTGATTAGCATCAAAAGGACCAAATCAATGACTATCGCGTTAAAAACGATGCGTACCTCTCACACAAGTCTTGTTTAGGGTGACCTTCTTATTGTTTCATTGGTTCTCTCAAATTGTCAAAGAAAGAGATGATTATGAGTCCTATGACTTCATTCTAGTTTGATTAGCATCAAAAGGAGCAATCCTATCACTAGTGCATTCAAAACGATCCGTACATCTCACACAAGTCTTCATTTTGGGAAACCTTCTTATTGTTTGATTAGTTCTCTCAAATTGTTAAAATATAGGTGATTATGAGTCCTATTACTTCATTCTAGTTAAAATTAGCATCAAAAGGAGCAATCCCATTACTATCGCGTCCAAAACGATGCGTAGATCTCACACAAGTCTTTATTTAGGAAGACCTTCATATATGTTTCATTGGTTGTTTCGAATTTACAAAGAAAGAGGTGATTAAGAGACTGTGTTACTTCGTTTTAGTTTGATTAGCATTAAAAAGGAGAAACCCATGACTATCGCGTCCAAAACCATGCGTACATCTCACACAAGTCTTGATTTAGGGAGACCTTCTTATTGTTTCATTGGTTCTCTCAAATTGTCAAAGAAAGAGGTGATTATGAGTCATATTACTTCGTTCTAGTTGAAATTAGCATCAAAAGGAGCAACCACATCACTATCGCGCGTCCAAAACGATGCGTAGATCTCACACAAGTCTTCATTTAGGGAGACCTTTATATTGTTTCATTGGTTGTTTTGAGTTTACAAAGAAAGAGGTGATTAAGAGTTGTATTACTTCGTTCTAGTTTGATTAGCGTTAAAAGTTAGAAACCCATGACTATCGCGTTCAAAATCATGCGTACATCTCACACAAGTCTTCATTTAGGGAGACCTTCTTATTATTTCATTGGTTCTCCAAAACTGTCAAAGAAAGAGGTGATTAGGAGTCCTATTAATTCGTTCTAATTTGATTAGCATCAAAAGGACCAAATCAATGACTACCGCGTTAAAAATGATGCGTACATCTCACACAATTCTTCATTTAGGGAGACCTTCTTATTGTTTCATTGGTTCTCTCAAATTGTCAAAGAAAGAGGTGATTATGAGTCCTATGACTTCGTTCTAGTTTGATTAGCATCTAAAGGAGCAATCCTATCACTAGTGCATTCAAAACGATCCGTACATCTCACACAAGTCTTCAGTTCGGGAAACCTTCTTATTATTTGATTAGTTCTCTCAAATTGTTAAAATATAGGTGATTATGAGTCCTATTACTTCATTCTAGTTGAAATTAGCATCAAAAGGAGCAATCCCATCACTATCGCGTCCAAAACGATGCGTAGATCTCACACAAGTCTTCATTTAGGGAGAACTTCATATTGTTTCATTGGTTGTTTTGAATTTACAAAGAAAGAGGTGATTAAGAGACTGTGTTACTTCGTTCTAGTTTGATTAACGTCAAAAAAGAGAAACCCATGACAATCTCGTCCAAAACCATGCGTACATCTCACACAAGTCTTCATTTAGGGAGACCTTCTTATTATTTCATTAGTTCTCTCAAATTGTCAAATAATAGGTGATTATGAGTCCTATGACTTCGTTCTAGTTGAAATTAGCATCAAAAGGAGCAATCGCATCACTATCGCGTCCGAAACGATGCGTAGATCTCGCACAATTCTTCATTTAGGGAGACCTTCATATTGTTTCATTGGTTGTTTCGAATTTACAAAGAAAGAGGTGATTAAGAGTTGTATTACTTCGTTCTAGTTTGATTAGCATCAAAAGGAGAAACTCATGACTATCGCGTCCAAAACCATGCGTACATCTCACACAAGTCTTCATTTCGGGTGACCTTCTTATTGTTTAATTGCTTCTGTAAAATTGTCAAAGAAAAAGGTGATTAGGAGTCCTATTAATTCGTTCTAATTTGATTAGCATCAAAAGGACCAAATCAATGACTATCGCGTTAAAAACGATGCGTACCTCTCACACAAGTCTTGTTTAGGGTGACCTTCTTATTGTTTCATTGGTTCTCTCAAATTGTCAAAGAAAGAGATGATTATGAGTCCTATGACTTCATTCTAGTTTGATTAGCATCAAAAGGAGCAATCCTATCACTAGTGCATTCAAAACGATCCGTACATCTCACACAAGTCTTCATTTTGGGAAACCTTCTTATTGTTTGATTAGTTCTCTCAAATTGTTAAAATATAGGTGATTATGAGTCCTATTACTTCATTCTAGTTAAAATTAGCATCAAAAGGAGCAATCCCATTACTATCGCGTCCAAAACGATGCGTAGATCTCACACAAGTCTTTATTTAGGAAGACCTTCATATATGTTTCATTGGTTGTTTCGAATTTACAAAGAAAGAGGTGATTAAGAGACTGTGTTACTTCGTTTTAGTTTGATTAGCATTAAAAAGGAGAAACCCATGACTATCGCGTCCAAAACCATGCGTACATCTCACACAAGTCTTGATTTAGGGAGACCTTCTTATTGTTTCATTGGTTCTCTCAAATTGTCAAAGAAAGAGGTGATTATGAGTCATATTACTTCGTTCTAGTTGAAATTAGCATCAAAAGGAGCAACCACATCACTATCGCGCGTCCAAAACGACGCGTAGATCTCACACAAGTCTTCATTTAGGGAGACCTTTATATTGTTTCATTGGTTGTTCTGAGTTTACAAAGAAAGAGGTGATTAAGAGTCGTATTACTTCGTTCTAGTTTGATTAGCGTTAAAAGTTAGAAACCCATGACTATCGCGTTCAAAATCATGCGTACATCTCACACAAGTCTTCATTTAGGGAGACCTTCTTATTATTTCATTGGTTCTCCAAAACTGTCAAAGAAAGAGGTGATTAGGAGTCCTATTAATTCGTTCTAATTTGATTAGCATCAAAAGGACCAAATCAATGACTACCGCGTTAAAAATGATGCGTACATCTCACACAATTCTTCATTTAGGGAGACCTTCTTATTGTTTCATTGGTTCTCTCAAATTGTCAAAGAAAGAGGTGATTATGAGTCCTATGACTTCGTTCTAGTTTGATTAGCATCTAAAGGAGCAATCCTATCACTAGTGCATTCAAAACGATCCGTACATCTCACACAAGTCTTCAGTTCGGGAAACCTTCTTATTATTTGATTAGTTCTCTCAAATTGTTAAAATATAGGTGATTATGAGTCCTATTACTTCATTCTAGTTGAAATTAGCATCAAAAGGAGCAATCCCATCACTATCGCGTCCAAAACGATGCGTAGATCTCACACAAGTCTTCATTTAGGGAGAACTTCATATTGTTTCATTGGTTGTTTTGAATTTACAAAGAAAGAGGTGATTAAGAGACTGTGTTACTTCGTTCTAGTTTGATTAACGTCAAAAAAGAGAAACCCATGACAATCTCGTCCAAAACCATGCGTACATCTCACACAAGTCTTCATTTAGGGAGACCTTCTTATTATTTCATTAGTTCTCTCAAATTGTCAAATAATAGGTGATTATGAGTCCTATGACTTCGTTCTAGTTGAAATTAGCATCAAAAGGAGCAATCGCATCACTATCGCGTCCAAAACGATGCGTAGATCTCGCACAATTCTTCATTTAGGGAGACCTTCATATTGTTTCATTGGTTGTTTCGAATTTACAAAGAAAGAGGTGATTAAGAGTTGTATTACTTCGTTCTAGTTTGATTAGCATCAAAAGGAGAAACTCATGACTATCGCGTCCAAAACCATGCGTACATCTCACACAAGTCTTCATTTCGGGTGACCTTCTTATTGTTTAATTGCTTCTGTAAAATTGTCAAAGAAAAAGGTGATTAGGAGTCCTATTAATTCGTTCTAATTTGATTAGCATCAAAAGGACCAAATCAATGACTATCGCGTTAAAAACGATGCGTACCTCTCACACAAGTCTTGTTTAGGGGTGACCTTCTTATTGTTTCATTGGTTCTCTCAAATTGTCAAAGAAAGAGATGATTATGAGTCCTATGACTTCATTCTAGTTTGATTAGCATCAAAAGGAGCAATCCTATCAGTAGTGCATTCAAAACGATCCGTACATCTCACACAAGTCTTCATTTTGGGAAACCTTCTTATTGTTTGATTAGTTCTCTCAAATTGTTAAAATATAGGTGATTATGAGTCCTATTACTTCATTCTAGTTAAAATTTGCATCAAAAGGAGCAATCCCATTACTATCGCGTCCAAAACGATGCGTAGATCTCACACAAGTCTTTATTTAGGAAGACCTTCATATATGTTTCATTGGTTGTTTCGAATTTACAAAGAAAGAGGTGATTAAGAGACTGTGTTACTTCGTTTTAGTTTGATTAGCATTAAAAAGGAGAAACCCATGACTATCGCGTCCAAAACCATGCGTACATCTCACACAAGTCTTGATTTAGGGAGACCTTCTTATTGTTTCATTGGTTCTCTCAAATTGTCAAAGAAAGAGGTGATTATGAGTCATATTACTTCGTTCTAGTTGAAATTAGCATCAAAAGGAGCAACCACATCACTATCGCGCGTCCAAAACGACGCGTAGATCTCACACAAGTCTTCATTTAGGGAGACCTTTATATTGTTTCATTGGTTGTTCTGAGTTTACAAAGAAAGAGGTGATTAAGAGTTGTATTACTTCGTTCTAGTTTGATTAGCGTTAAAAGTTGAAACCCATGACTATCGCGTTCAAAATCATGCGTACATCTCACACAAGTCTTCATTTAGGGAGACCTTCTTATTATTTCATTGGTTCTCCAAAACTGTCAAAGAAAGAGGTGATTAGGAGTCCTATTAATTCGTTCTAATTTGATTAGCATCAAAAGGACCAAATCAATGACTACCGCGTTAAAAATGATGCGTACATCTCACACAATTCTTCATTTAGGGAGACCTTCTTATTGTTTCATTGGTTCTCTCAAATTGTCAAAGAAAGAGGTGATTATGAGTCCTATGACTTCGTTCTAGTTTGATTAGCATCTAAAGGAGCAATCCTATCACTAGTGCATTCAAAACGATCCGTACATCTCACACAAGTCTTCAGTTCGGGAAACCTTCTTATTATTTGATTAGTTCTCTCAAATTGTTAAAATATAGGTGATTATGAGTCCTATTACTTCATTCTAGTTGAAATTAGCATCAAAAGGAGCAATCCCATCACTATCGCGTCCAAAACGATGCGTAGATCTCACACAAGTCTTCATTTAGGGAGAACTTCATATTGTTTCATTGGTTGTTTTGAATTTACAAAGAAAGAGGTGATTAAGAGACTGTGTTACTTCGTTCTAGTTTGATTAACGTCAAAAAAGAGAAACCCATGACAATCTCGTCCAAAACCATGCGTACATCTCACACAAGTCTTCATTTAGGGAGACCTTCTTATTATTTCATTAGTTCTCTCAAATTGTCAAATAATAGGTGATTATGAGTCCTATGACTTCGTTCTAGTTGAAATTAGCATCAAAAGGAGCAATCGCATCACTATCGCGTCCGAAACGATGCGTAGATCTCGCACAATTCTTCATTTAGGGAGACCTTCATATTGTTTCATTGGTTGTTTCGAATTTACAAAGAAAGAGGTGATTAAGAGTTGTATTACTTCGTTCTAGTTTGATTAGCATCAAAAGGAGAAACTCATGACTATCGCGTCCAAAACCATGCGTACATCTCACACAAGTCTTCATTTCGGGTGACCTTCTTATTGTTTAATTGCTTCTGTAAAATTGTCAAAGAAAAAGGTGATTAGGAGTCCTATTAATTCGTTCTAATTTGATTAGCATCAAAAGGACCAAATCAATGACTATCGCGTTAAAAACGATGCGTACCTCTCACACAAGTCTTGTTTAGGGTGACCTTCTTATTGTTTCATTGGTTCTCTCAAATTGTCAAAGAAAGAGATGATTATGAGTCCTATGACTTCATTCTAGTTTGATTAGCATCAAAAGGAGCAATCCTATCACTAGTGCATTCAAAACGATCCGTACATCTCACACAAGTCTTCATTTTGGGAAACCTTCTTATTGTTTGATTAGTTCTCTCAAATTGTTAAAATATAGGTGATTATGAGTCCTATTACTTCATTCTAGTTAAAATTTGCATCAAAAGGAGCAATCCCATTACTATCGCGTCCAAAACGATGCGTAGATCTCACACAAGTCTTTATTTAGGAAGACCTTCATATATGTTTCATTGGTTGTTTCGAATTTACAAAGAAAGAGGTGATTAAGAGACTGTGTTACTTCGTTTTAGTTTGATTAGCATTAAAAAGGAGAAACCCATGACTATCGCGTCCAAAACCATGCGTACATCTCACACAAGTCTTGATTTAGGGAGACCTTCTTATTGTTTCATTGGTTCTCTCAAATTGTCAAAGAAAGAGGTGATTATGAGTCATATTACTTCGTTCTAGTTGAAATTAGCATCAAAAGGAGCAACCACATCACTATCGCGCGTCCAAAACGACGCGTAGATCTCACACAAGTCTTCATTTAGGGAGACCTTTATATTGTTTCATTGGTTGTTCTGAGTTTACAAAGAAAGAGGTGATTAAGAGTTGTATTACTTCGTTCTAGTTTGATTAGCGTTAAAAGTTGAAACCCATGACTATCGCGTTCAAAATCATGCGTACATCTCACACAAGTCTTCATTTAGGGAGACCTTCTTATTATTTCATTGGTTCTCCAAAACTGTCAAAGAAAGAGGTGATTAGGAGTCCTATTAATTCGTTCTAATTTGATTAGCATCAAAAGGACCAAATCAATGACTACCGCGTTAAAAATGATGCGTACATCTCACACAATTCTTCATTTAGGGAGACCTTCTTATTGTTTCATTGGTTCTCTCAAATTGTCAAAGAAAGAGGTGATTATGAGTCCTATGACTTCGTTCTAGTTTGATTAGCATCTAAAGGAGCAATCCTATCACTAGTGCATTCAAAACGATCCGTACATCTCACACAAGTCTTCAGTTCGGGAAACCTTCTTATTATTTGATTAGTTCTCTCAAATTATTAAAATATAGGTGATTATGAGTCCTATTACTTCATTCTAGTTGAAATTAGCATCAAAAGGACCAATCCCATCACTATCGCGTCCAAAACGATGCGTAGATCTCACACAAGTCTTCATTTAGGGAGAACTTCATATTGTTTCATTGGTTGTTTTGAATTTACAAAGAAAGAGGTGATTAAGAGACTGTGTTACTTCGTTCTAGTTTGATTAACGTCAAAAAAGAGAAACCCATGACAATCTCGTCCAAAACCATGCGTACATCTCACATAGGTCTTCATTTAGGGAGACCTTCTTATTATTTCATTAGTTCTCTCAAATTGTCAAATAATAGGTGATTATGAGTCCTATGACTTCGTTCTAGTTGAAATTAGCATCAAAAGGAGCAATCGCATCACTATCGCGTCCAAAACGATGCGTAGATCTCGCACAATTCTTCATTTAGGGAGACCTTCATATTGTTTCATTGGTTGTTTCGAATTACAAAGAAAGAGGTGATTAAGAGTTGTATTGCTTCGTTCTAGTTTGATTAGCATCAAAAGGAGAAACTCATGACTATCGCTTCCAAAACCATGTGTACATCTCACACAAGTCTTCATTTCGGGTGACCTTCTTATTGTTTAATTGCTTCTGTAAAATTGTCAAAGAAAAAGGTGATTAGGAGTCCTATTAATTCGTTCTAATTTGATTAGCATCAAAAGGACCAAATCAATGACTATCGTGTTAAAAACGATGCGTACCTCTCACACAAGTCTTGTTTAGGGTGACCTTCTTATTGTTTCGTTGGTTCTCTCAAATTGTCAAAGAAAGAGATGATTATGAGTCCTATGACTTCATTCTAGTTTGATTAGCATCAAAAGGAGCAATCCTATCACTAGTGCATTCAAAACGATCCGTACATCTCACACAAGTCTTCATTTTGGGAAACCTTCTTATTTTGATTAGTTCTCTCATTCTTGTTTAAATCT